>JAJEJH010000457.1:206970-389221 GCA_026122585.1 Anacardium occidentale
CTGGCATAAAAAATCAGCCATTTAGTGGTTATGTTTGCTACATTGGAGATGTGCCTAAATTCTGAAATGCATTTATTAGGTGTCTGTCTTCTTAAGTTGAATTAAGATCTTACCCAGTTTCTTCTTTGTTTATTCTGACCACTCCATGTGCTTGAGATCGAGACTATTGCTGAATTCTTGCTTGCGGACAGGACTCACTTTGAAGCTCTTTTAAGAGTGATTTCTCGATGCAAGAGAGTCTTAACTTGAGCTTGATTGTGTTCATATACGGACAGCATATTTTTTATCCCTTTCAGCAGTGAATGAAATGCAACAAGGCCATTACCATTCTTATCAACAGACTAAATGTAACCTAACAGTGAATGAAACTAAAGGGACGAAAATTTCCAGCATTTTCAATTTCCATTCCATCATGCATTTTCAATTGATGTACAGCCATTAGTAAACACGGTTGAAAGAAAGACTTATCATGTCCCAATCATTGGACGTTAGAGCTGCCGGAAAGGGAGATGTAGTCAACGGCAAGCACACACAACACAACTCGAAATTCCGCTTCAAAATAGATGCAGCACGGAATATTGGTCGACGACATCACTGTAAATGGGCTCTAGTTTTGTTGCAGATCCACTTCGCCGGAGATAAGAGACTTTAACAAAAATGTCTGAAATTTTTACTATTTAAATTAATAGTAAATCATATTTTTCTATTTTAAATCAAATTTTATGAACGAAAAAAATTATGGCATAGTTTGATAAAGTTAAATTACTAACTATTTTATTTTTAAAAAATATTATATCACTTCAAATTAATAAAAAAAAAAAAAATCTAATTTATATTAACACTATTTTCTTTTCTTTTCATTCTTACCTTTTTCTTCATAAAGTCCACCAAACCTTAGTAGGCATTTTCATTTTCGATGACTCATCTTCAACATTGACATAACTTCCACATCTACTATTGGCATCAATCTCGGCATTGCCATTCACTTATATTGCTTCTATGAGTCGACTTCACAGCCAATCACTCTTTATAATCAACCCTTGAAACTTGTCAGTGTCATTAAAGTTAGATTTAAATCAAACTAAAGATTGAAATGTCGATTCATGCACTTGATATATTCAATTAACGACATCAATCCATACATATTAAAATAATATCGTTTTAGTTAATCAAACAAATCGAGGCAAACTTGAATTCTCCTCAAGCAAGCCAAATCCAGCTCCAAGTGTCTCTCATTATCTCCCTCCATGATGTGACATGATCTCTATTCAATCTTTATCGTACGTTTTTATTGCATCACAGCTCTTTAGTAACAATTGTTAGAATTTTTGTCAAGATATCCAATTAAAAACTTACATGAAAAATAAATGTATATCATCTTTAAAAAAATAATAAATATAATATAAAAATATTTATAATTAAATAATGACTTTAGAAAACTCAATAAATTATTATAAGTATATTACAATAATCCTCTTTTACTTTTCATATTTTGAAATTGTTGCATGATAGTTTCGATACTTCCAATATATTTCTCTCAATATAAGTTTTCAAATAATTATTTAATTACTAATTCTCATTTGATTATGAACGATAGACCTTAAGTTGTAGCTATGATGATGTACTCTTTCTCATCCTATTCAATTAACTAAAATTCATATTTATAAAATAAATTTTAGTTAAAAAGTGAAGATAATAATGATACTTATGATAAATGATTAATTTCAACAAATACAATACTAATATTTAATTGTTTATCTATCTAATTTCAATATTATATAGTATAAATAAATATTAAACATGTCAAAAAAAAATTAGTTTCATTAAAATAATATAAATTGAAATCATAAATATTGTAATTAAATAAATAAATTTAATTTATGAAAATTTAACTAATACTCTTCTTTCTAAAAAGCTAAAAACTTTTGTTAAAATTAAAAATTATTCTTTTAGTATAAAGAAAATTGCTATTTTACTGTTAAAAAAAGTCTATTTTGTTTTTTTACTAAAATTGGTATTTATTTTTTGTTATATAAATATGATATTGATATTTGGGTTTAAATTTTATGAAAATAATATTAAATTTAAAATTTTTTGCTTGGCTCAAAAATTTAAAAAATTTGAAAAAATATTTAAAAATAAAAAATTTAAGAAAAAACAATAAAATAAAATAGGCCAAAGGACTATTTCCCACCCATAGTTTGAGGCGAGGACAAAGTTCCACCCGCTTAAGTTTAAAAGCTTGGATTCTCACCCATAACCTAATTTTAATATTAAAAATAATGAATATACAGTAATAACCAGGGGTATTTTTGTCTTTTTAATATTAAAATTTTATATAAATAATAAAATAAATTTTATATAAATAAAAATTTAAAAAAAAATTTAATTTAAAAAATTGAGGCAGCCACCACCGTTGGCACCGGCGGCGGTGGCCACCCATAATAGAACCAGGTGGCCATTTCCGGCCACTTGGTTCTAGCCTCCCCGTTCAGTGGAGGCTACCAAATTGACCGCCTCCAGTTTTGGAGGAGGCTGCCAGATCCCGAAATAAAGGTCGAAAACGGTCGTAAAGGGCCGGCCTTGGCCCCACTGGCCGTGTCCGGCCTTTATTTCGGGCGGAGGCAGCCAGATCTAGCCACCTTCTCCAAAACTTTAGGGGGCCGATTTGGCCGCCTCCACCAACGGGAAGGCCAGATCTAGCCTCCCCTGGAACCAGGTGGTTGGAAATGGTCACCTGGTTCTATTATGGGCGGGCACTACCGCCGGTGCTGGCGACGGTGGCAGCCTCAATTTTTTAATTTTTTTTAAATTTTTAAATATTTTTTTATATTTTTTGAAAATATTTATATTTAAAAATTATTTTATATTTATATTATAAATTTTTAATTTTTAAAAGGGTAATTTAATAATTTTAATAAAAAAATAAAAAATTAGGTTATGGGTGGGAATCTAGACTTTTAAACTTAAGCGGGTGGGACTTTGTCCCTGCCTCAAATTATGGGTGGGAAATAGTGCTTTGGCCAATAAAATAAAATAATTCAGGGAGGCCCGTGGCATGGGCTGTTGCTGTTCCTACACCTCTTTCATCAATGCCTTCGGGGATTCAATCTAAAAATTTTGTCAGTCACGCTTTCTCTTATTTACCACGTGTTGCCACCTAAAGTTTGCTTAATAAATATTACTTATAAAATTTAAATATCTATTGTAATATTATCTTTTTAAATTAAAATTAAAATAAATTTTATAAAAATATTAATTTAAAATAAAATAATAATATTAATGTAATAATTTAATAAAAATAAAATAAATAATAAAAAAAACTACAACCGCTAATAACATCATTAGTGACACTGATTGATATAAACTTTATTAGATGGTTAGAAACAACTATTTGGTTCTATTGACGGTCGAATCTAGCAATCTCTCATTTACCAAATTTTGATCGTCTCCGTCATTGTAGAGACTAAATCAAGCTATGCATAGAACCAGGTGACCGTTTCTCACCACATAGTAAGATTTATGTTGGCCACTGCAACCAACGACGCTGCAGACGATTGTGGCTATTTTTAATTATTTATTTTATTTTTTATTATTATTTTAATATTATTTTATTTTAAATTTATTTTAAATTTATTTATATTAAATTCTATTTAAATATTAATATTATTGAATTGTATAAAAAATATTTTAATGTTTTTACAAATAAATATTTAATTTTTAAAATTTTTTCAAATAATAATTTGTTATTAAACAAAATTTTGGATGATAATACATCATTTGGCCTTATGTTGGTTGAATACACCAAATGACTAATGCCCACCCATAGTTTGAGGCGGAGAGAAAGTCCCACCCTCCAAGTTTCAAAAGCCCAGTCTCTCACCCCTGAAAACAACTTAATATTAAATAAAATAGAAAATAGTAACACTTTAGGGATAATGTTGTCATTTTAAAATTAAAATTTTATAAAAAATATAAAATTTTTAAAAAATTAAAATATATATTAAAAAAATTTTAAAAATTTGAAACAACCACTACCGCGACGGTGGCCACCGTTGAAGGGGCCAGGTGGTCCTTTTTGGTCACCTGGTTTTAAGGGAGACTAGATCTGGCCTTCTCGTTCGGTGATTTGGCCACCTCATTTTTGGCAGAGACGATCAGATCTGGCCACCTCTGCCAGAAGAAGCTATCGAAAACGGTCCGAAATGACGGCCTTGATCCCAGCGACCATTTCTGGCCTTTATTTTTGGCAGAGATGATCAGATCTAATCGCCTCCTCAAAAACTGAGGTGACCAGATCGGACCGCCTCCATCGAATGGAAAAACCTAAAACCAGATGATCGAAAACGGCCACCTGACTCATTCAGTGGCGGCCACCACCGCAGCATTGACAACGGTGGTTGCTTCAAATTTTTTAAAATTTTAAAAATTTTTAATATATTTTTAATTTTTTAAAAAATTTAAAAATTTAAAAAATATTTATATTTAAAAATTATTTTATAATTTTATTATAAATATTTATTTTTTAAAAAGGTATTTTAATGATTTGAGTATAAGAATTATAAAAAATGTTTTTAGGGTGGATGATGGGCTTTTAAAACTTGGAGGGTGGACCTATAGATGGGAAATAGTCCTTTGGCCGGTTGAATATCGTAAACTCCCTCTGTGATGTGGCTCAATCAAGCCCCCGTTATATTCAAAATTTTGCCGTAAGTGAAGTTATCCAGCCAATGTTAAATGACCTCATAAATCATATCCTACTCTAATAATAAAACGGTGCATGTGCTTGTTGCCGCGATTACAGGACATGAACAGTTGACACACTAAAGTCTACAGAGCTTCCTGGCAAAAGACCTGTCGTTTTGTGGGCGTGGCCTACGGCAGGTGTTGCGTGCTGGAAAAGCCACGTTTTAAGAATATATTTGACCGTTAGATGAGGATGGACTGATGATGAGTCAGACAAGTTAAGTATTGGGAAATCAGGAACCGGGGAAGGTAACAATCCAGCCTTGCTCTTTCTCCATCATTATCATAACCTTAATCCCGATTAAAAAAGTCCAGAGATATTTCCTAAGTCAATTTCTAATAAATCCAAAATATTTTATACCTATTTTTTAAATAACGAGAAGCTATACGGTACTTTCCACTCTATCGAACAAAATACTGTCGAAATGGGATTATCCAATCGTTTTAATTCGGTAATTTATCAAGTACATCGAAAGTTAAGTCTAGAGGGTGATTGAAATTGTAACAGGAGGATTTAATAGAAGGCTTACAGAATCAATATATGATACGGTAACTCATGGTCTCTCCGAGTCATGAACTGAGTCGCCAAACCCACTTGATGCAGGCACGTCGAGTTCTTCGTTCTTAGAGTTGCAGATCTCGGAAACGATAATAGCAAACCAGATAATGGCGGGAGTGACTAAGAGAATCAGAGCAAAGGGCACCATCCATAGCTGACTGTTTGTTGGATGGAATTCATACTCCCAAAACCCTAACAGCAATCCTCCTGCCGTGCTTACCACCAATGACCACAAACAAGATATGCATGTCTTCAACCTTTTCACTGACTCCACCTGCCCTACCTCGCATCTCTCTATATCTTCTTTGTATATTCCCATCAAGGAAATAAATTATCTGGAATAATATCCCAAAAATGATTACTCATACCTCATAAACTGGATAACATGTAATCTTAATGAATCAAAGAACAAGAAGATTATAAAGAGTCCAGCATACCTAAGTTTTGATTTGAAAGAGCTGAAGAATATGTTTATAGACGAAAAACGAGGTGGGTGGCACAGTCGAGGCGGCGATCAAAACCGTAAAGCAAGAAACGGAGAACAAGTCGTTTGAGAGTGATTACGAACAAAGAAGGCAAACATAAAATCAGATTACAAAACCATTCAGCGAGCTAGGCGGCGATCAAACCATAAAGCAAGAGTCCGATGACTCAGGCCTTGGATTTTGCTATTTATACAAGCAAAAGTATAATCAATAAACCCATCAAACGTGCCTTTTTATCGAAGTTGTTATTTGTTAAAAGATGGAAAATGAACAGGAAACATATGATTACGACTTGAATTTAAACTATTTATCGATGGAGCAATCTGGGGTAGATGCCATGCCATGCCAAATCAAGCCCAGCTAATTGTTTTTTAATGTGTGTTTTCTTGTGGTTCGTTTTTCAATTAAAAGTGGCTTGTTTCTCGAAAGAGTTCGCACATCATGTTCAAATATTTTAAGAAACTAACACCGTTTTGAGGTTTCCTATTCAACTTGACTTTATTAAAAACAAAAGATATTGTCATATGATTGAACTTGGATGGATTAAGACTAATTTCTATTTCAGTATAAAAATAAGGTATTTTCTGGGTGTTGGTATAACAGTGCTCAAGGACATTTCCATGTATTTGCCAGTGTATATTGTATTATTTAACACACGTTTTTCACATTACGGTACAGTGTCCCAGTTGGATAGTTCTGCCTCGGATCCGTATCCGTCGTCGACGTATTAGTCTTCTCTATCAAATTAAAGTTATTTGGTTGCAATTCCGTAGTAACACTTAGACGCACTTTCATCTCTTTATGAAGAAAAGAAAACTGGCTTTATGATCATGATTTTCTCCTTGGGTTGTACTTTCTTTTTCAGGGGGCAAGTTACATGCACCAGTTTGCTGACATCTACAACTTTTCTTTAGACAATTACGCGGCCCCGGAGTGATCTTGGGGCCTCTTGCAGCGGTAAGCAACCAACAAGTTAATGTTTGTGAGGCCCAATGCTTCAACTTCAGGCCCTGAAACTGGAAGTTTTGGTGCCCATGGACACTTATTGGGCCTAAAATGAACGGGCTTCTGGCCTAGCAGCCATGGCTGGAAAAATTCTCGCCTCGTAAAAATGTTTGGACAAGGTTCCAGTATTCCACGTGAGGAAAAGCGACAGGTCTGCAAATCAAAGGGGTATAATTGTAAACTGATGAATCAATCAATTCTTCCTTTGAAAGCGATGCTGGTTTTGGACGTTATCAATAATTGAGTCACTGATTTTGGTCTTATCCTTTTAGGTTCAGCATATTCGTATAGAGGCATGCTCGAAATCACATTTCTACCCCTGCTCTTTTATTTGAAATCATATCTCAAAATCTCTTTCACCATTTATATCTATGATTTAAATTCGGTGGTTGAGTTAAACTTCTTGGTATTATGGGTATATCGTTTCTTTTAATTGAATTTATAGTTATCAATTAACTAAATTATCTGTAATATAAATCCATGGATGGCAATTTGGTAAATTGAGGGATCTGCTTTGGTATGTTTTAAATTTAAGGGAAGTTAATGATTTCATGAACGCGGTTACGCGGACGCGGACGCGGACGCGGAAAAACACCGGACTGTTATATGATTGGCTGCAACCAGCAGAAATGGGGCCAAGTCTTACCCCACAAACATCAGACCATATACAGAGCCAGCCACCATTTCCACCAGCAATCGTCTTCAGAAAACGGAAATTTTATCTCTTGAAATATCACAGTGAGATCCGCTAGCATTTTGGTACTTGTGAAATACACCGAAGCGAGAGGCCGTGAGAAGATGAGCGTCAAAGTACCGGTGATGAGGACACGTGTTGGGAAGTATGAGATAGGTAAAACCCTTGGTGAAGGTAGTTTTGCCAAGGTTAAGGTCGCCAAGAATGTGGAGACCGGAGAATTGGTAGCCATCAAAATTCTGGACCGTGTTCAAGTCCTCCGTCACAAGATAGTGGAACAGGTATATCTTAATCTTGCTTATTGTTGTAGAAGTTAGACATGATTCAAATTCAAATAATAGATAAGACCGGCTTGACAAATAATTTTAGTCGGGGTTTGGCATAGATCATGTACTAGTAGTAAGCCTTTCGCAAAACATATGAATCGTTCGTAATTAATACTGAATCTAGGCCAAAAGATTATTCCCACCTATAGTTTGATTCTGCTCAACGGTTAATTAAAATTTACGGATAAATTTAACTATTAATAATTATATTTTTGATAATATAATTTATTATTTTAGGTTAAAAATTTATAAAATAATAAAATAAATTTTATATAAATATAAAATATTATTTAAATATTGTAAAATATTATAAAAATTTAAAAATATATATAAAAATTTAAAAAATTTAAAAACAATCACGGTTAATAGAACTAGATGATCGAAAACTATTACTTGATTAAAAAAAAAAACCATATTTGGTCTCCCTGCTTGATAGAGGTGGCCAGATTTAACTGTCTTTTATTTTGTTAAAGGTTGTCAGTAAAAAAAGCAGTTGAAACGGCCAACAATGGTTGGCCTTGACCCCACAAATTGTTTTTTATTGTGGTTTTTAGCAAAGGTGACCAGATTTGGTCTCCTTTTAAAATAGGTGACCGTTTTTGATCATGTAATTCCAGTAGTAGTGGCCACCATCGTTAAAACTAGTGGCGGTAGCTGTTTTTAATTTTTTTAAATTTAACTATTTAAAAATTTTTTGTAAATATATATATTATTTTATAATTTTATTTCAAATTTTAATTTTTTAAAATGATATTTTAGTCATTTTATAAAAAAATATTAAGAAAGTTGGAAAAAATTTAGTTAAAAAGTAGGACTTTGAATTTTACAAACTTAGAAGATGAGAATCTGGAAAATGATCAAACTGAGTAGGAATAAGTCCTTTGGCCTTGAAGCTATGATAATTTTACTAGAATTAGTAGAATGTTACCAAGATAATTTGTATAGACAAATGAATAAAAAAGTTTGTAAACATAATATTATTCATGAATTATTGTATGCTTATGAAAATAGTGATTGACCTCTTGACTCTCTTACTGGCAGATAAAAAGAGAAATATCAACAATGAAGTTGATCAAGCATCCAAATGTTATTAAAATTATTGAGGTATCTAAACCCATTTATTATTATTATAATTGAACATAATTGAACATAATTATATTCTATAGATAGAGGTATATATCATTTATACCTTTGACTTTAAATAATGTCTCGACTGATTTATAGGTTATGGCTAGCAAAACAAAGATCTTTATCGTCCTCGAGTTGGTTGATGGGGGTGAACTCTTCGATAAAATTGTAAGATATTGTTTTTCAAGTTACACCTTTTGTTTTTCACAGTCCTCTAGTATCGAATCTTTAAGTGGTCATAAATCAGTGACACTCATTTTAAAGTTTTCCAATTTGCTTATTGAATTGTAGGCTCAGAATGGGAGACTCACAGAGGATGAAGCCAGGAGTTACTTCCAGCAACTCATAAATGCTGTAGATTACTGTCATAGTAGAGGGGTCTACCACAGAGATTTAAAGGTTCAGTCAAGTTCATTTTTTACTTTCTATGTGGATTTTTTATGGATTTTTATTTAATAAAGATTTTGACTTAAAATTTTGCAGCCTGAGAATCTTCTTCTGGACTCATATGGTGTTCTTAAAATATCAGATTTTGGTTTAAGTGCGTTTTCACAAGTTGAGGTAAGGGTTATTAGTTACATCCAAACTGTTAATAACTTTGCTATGATTGATAAATGAGAATGCCTTGGTGTAAAGTTAATTCCGATTCTTTGTTGGAGATATGATTGTAATACGAGCATTTAAATAATCATGCGTACACAGAATGCCAAGATCTGGGAGATATTTCATGTTCCCTGGAAGCTGCAGGATAGTTCTAGCAATTAGTTAATTGTGGTTGTTCATTTTATGAATGGGCATATGGCTCACCCCTTACTTTTTAATTGTAACTCAGTGAAATCGTGGGGCTTATTACTAGAGGAAGATTATGCAAAACCTTCTCTGAAAATTAAACCTACTAACATGCTTTTTGTTGCAGGGGGATAAACTGCTTCACACTGCCTGTGGAACCCCAAATTACGTTGCACCTGAGGTATCCACTATAGCTTTACTAAGTACACAGTAATAATGCAACCACATGTATTGCTCCACAATAAACTTTTTTTTTTGTATTCTTATCAGGTGCTCAATGCCAAAGGTTATGATGGCAGAGCATCAGATGTTTGGTCTTGTGGGGTCATTCTCTTTGTACTTATGGCTGGATTCTTGCCTTTTGATGAGTCCAATCTTATGGTCTTGTATAAAAAAGTAAGCAGATTTTGCCACTTTCAGACGATAAGAGTTAAATTAAGTACATTAATACTTGTTCATTTACATTTCAGATATGCAGGGCTGATTTCTTTTGTCCATCTTGGTTTTCACCTGCCGCAAGGAAATTTATAAACCGTATTCTTGACCCAAACCCCGTTACCGTAAGTACCTGTTGTTTCTCCTCTTCTTTTATTATTTTATAGTTCAGGAGTGTAGTTCAATGATGAGGCTGAGCGGACGATACATTGCATCTCATGCATTAATGTTTTAATTTACGCATTTCTGTTAATTTGTTATTTCTTCTGTTGCAGAGAATAACTATTCCGCAAATTTTGAAGGATGAATGGTTTATTAAAGGATATAAACCGCCACAATTTTTTACGGAAGAGGATGTGAATCTTGATGATGTAGATGCTGTTTTTAATGACAAGGTAAGACGTCTGAAATCACAGCTTTTGTTTCAATTTTGACTTGGGAGAATTCTCTAGGGAGTAACTTCTATGAATGACAATGTGCTGCATACGAACTTATTCTTCAGTTTTTCAAGTGTTAAGATTTGAGACTGCAATTGGTTTGTACTTTGTTATCGTATGATTTTGTGAACCAGCAATTTAGTCAACTTTAAAAAAGAGTATTTATTTGTGAATTTTCTTTCAGGAACATCTTGTAACAGAAAGGAAAGAGAAACCTGTATCAATTAATGCTTTTGGGCTAATATCGAGGGCACAGAGTTTTAGCCTTGAAAATCTGTTTGAGGATCCGACGGTATGTATATGAGACTCCATGGTTAATCTTCATTATTATTTGTGGCCAAAATCGGTGGCGTCTAATTTTTGAAGATGATATTAGCCGCTGGAAAATTTTTGAAGATTATAAAAATAATGTCACGGGATTCCTGGGATGATTTATTCAATAAATAGCATTTCTAAAGGTCACCTTTTAGTTTTAACTTTTAGGCTAATCTGCCATTTCCATCTTAAATTAAACGTTAAAAAGTTATACATATTTCTACTATTGCTGGCTAACTGTATCTCTCTTGGTTTGAAAATTGAAATTCTAGGGCCGTGTGAAGCAAGAAACCCGTTTTTCTTCCCAGCGCCCTCCCCACGAAATCATGTCTAAAATAGAGGAAGCTGCAAAGCCTCTAGGCTTCAATGTTCGCAAGGGAAACTATAAGGTCAATTTTCGTTATTATATTTTGTTTATTTTGTCTAATATCCAATTATCATTTTAGAATTGTAAGCTTTAATATTGATTTTTTTATAAATTTTCTCATTGTTTTCTTGTAATTTTTATTTTTTAAACCATTCCAGATGAAGTTGCAAGGTCATAAAAATGGCAGGAAAGGCCAGCTCTCTGTAGCCACAGAGGTAATGAACTATTTGATTTAGAATGTATTGACTTTTTAGTTCCCATGTTTACATGGAAATTCATTGTTTCTGGGTAAGAAAATGGCTTCTTCGAAAACTGCATACGGAATCTTTGAAATTCTCATAAAGATATGATTCCAAGTCCTATTTAATTATTGTGGATAGAAAACATCTGGGTAATAAATTGTTTTTCAAACTTCAGGTATTTGAAGTGGCTCCCTGCTTACACATTGTTGAGGTTCGCAAAACTGGTGGTGACACATTAGAGTTTAACAAGGCATGTTTACATTTTTATTTTTGGTTTTCATAACAATATAGTAATATATAATCGCATGCATAGGTAATTACATTTACCAGCCATGGTTGACTGTAATTAATTTGGCATACATTGCAGTTCTACAAAAACTTTTCTACGGGACTAAAAGATATTGTCTGGAAAACTGAAGAAAATACAGAAGAATCCAAAGATAGTAATTTTCTTTCCCTCACTGTCTTATATGTAGTATAAGTGGAAAGGATTATGAACTGACTCTTTTAACTCTATTTCTGCTGCAGGAAATATATACTGAACAAGTAGCCAGCTGATTCTTCAGTGTGGTTTAGTCCAAACTGCACAAAATGTACAAAAGAGATCAATTGTGTTGTGGTGTGACGCCGAGTGGAGTGGGCATTAGATAGCTAGGCAGACAGGAAGTGAAGCCCCGAAATGGTGGTTTTAGTTAGTTTGGTTATTTTGGCCCCTTGCCCCTCTCCCTGTGGTTTTCTGTCGCTGTCCCCTAAAAGACTTCATAAGATGGAAGAAATCATCAATTTTAATGCAAGAAATTATGTTTTTTTCTTTTTCATTGATTCTTGCTAGAAACTAGACAAACAACGGCATGGATGTCTTGGAACGACAGATGGTTAAAACTCAAAAACTCTATACAGAATGTTGACATCTGGCTGTCCTAGAGAGCCCATTTGATCATTAACTGCATCAGTTTCGTTTCTGGTTAGCAGCTCATGTTATTTAAATAATTGATGTCGGCATCCCAATGAGTTTTTAATTTGAGATGGAAGAGGACGTTATGTCTTCTGACGTTTATTTGTGTTGCCAAGCGCCATCGCCACCCAAGGTTTTTTGAAAGGACAATGTGGTAGTAAAAATTTAAAAAGTTAAATACTCTTTTGCTGATCAAAGTCATACGAATATTTTTACTTTTTAAATAAAAATTAAAAAATAAATTTTATAAAAATATTAAAATTAAAATAATATTAAAATAATAATAATAATAATTTAATAAAAAAATTTAAAAATAAAATAAATATTAAAAAACACCATCATTGCTAGTAGCGATGGTCACCTTTAAGCTGAAAATGATCGTTTGGTTCTGTTGGTAGCCGAAAATGATCATCTGATTATATTGACGGCCGAATTTAGCTATAACGAGGGAGAAAAAATCTAAAATATTCAAAAACGACCAGAGTCAAATATTCTTGCCGTTTTTGTCCCTCTTTGATAACGAAGACTGCTAAATTTGATTGTTTCTACCATTATAGGCGTTAGATCCAACCCCCAATAGAACGAAGTAATTGTTTTCGATCACTTAGTGAGGTTAAAGATAACGGTGATTGTTTTTTTAAGTATTAATTTTATTTTTTTAACTTTTTATTAATTTTTATAAAATTATTATTATTTTTTTGATATTATTTTATTTTAAATTTATTTATATAAATTATATTTTAATATTAATATTACTAAATTTTATAAAGGGTATTTTGGTTTTTTCATTACAACAAGTGGTTATTTGGTTTTTAAACTTTTAGGGGTGGTATTGTCAATTAAGGAAACCTTGGGCGGGAATTGGTATTTAGCCTAGTCTTTATCAATGTTATCGAAGCTTCTCACTTAATTTTAAATTTGGTTAAACAATTTCTCTGAACTTATAAAATTATCCGTTCTAATACGTAAGTTTTTAAATCTTTCCAACTGCATAAAATATGAAATAAAACTAACTTTAGGTACAGCCGAGAGAGCAGAGATTGGACCAAACTTTGATCTGTTTTTTGACTTAAACCATTTTGTTATTTTTATACTCCAAAGGCAATGCAGCAAAGTCCAACCCCAAATCAGCCTTAACTATTTTGCATGGAAATACATAACCGTTTCTCGTGAGTTTACCTAAAAAATCTACTTTAAACATATATACATGAATAGTTAGCCCATAATTTGATACTTTCCATTCAAACAAATCTTATTATCCGACTTCTTAGAAATTCCCGGACGTAAAAATTGCCTTACGAGAAGGAGAAGTTGGACCAAAATTGTCTTAACACTTCAATTATACTGCGTCTGTTTTTTGCATCAGGCAGGTCAGCGACTCATTCATCTTCCTCTGGTTATCTTCTTGGGTGGTCACCTATATTGCACCATCCTTTTTATTGCTTTTTCCTTGGTACAATGCATCCTCTTCTTGTAACGATTTTTCTCTTTAAAAACTATCCTTTCTACAATTTATTTTTCAAAAACTGTGTCAAATCAAATTAATTAAAGTTTCAATTCAAAAACTAGATAAGATGCTGGTCAATTAGCCATCCTACAAATGCCGAAGATGTCAAACCGCTAGACAGCCCATAAAAATAGATACGGGTTTTAGGTTTTTTTACCCGTACTTATATAAATTTAATATTTGTGGACGAGTCAAGTATACTTGGGGTTACACTCAAAATAAATTAGAAACTTAAAAAAAAAATTATAAGGATATTTGATCTTTAGAATTTTGGATGAAAAATGAGAGCCATGTAGTGCTTTTGTATAATCTAATGAAAATAGAAATCAATTATATGGACAACTTGTGGGGCTGCCCGTATCTGTGAGTCGGGTATGGATTTTCGTATTTCTTATCCAAATAATTCGACCCGTGTAAACCAGATTTGTTTTAATTGTACTTGTATCGACCGAATCCATATCACCCGCCCGATTGCCGTGTCCAGGCTTGCTTAAAAGCATATTTGACAAGCTGAAAATATGGAAGTGGAAAAGATAACGAATGCATGTACACAAATGGGAAAGAGAAAGACCTGCATTACTCTTCGCGCTAACTTGAAAGCAACCTCTCATTCTCACATGGCGGGCCACTTGGTCAATTGCCCCACCTTCATTCACAAAACTATAACTACATTTCCTTTGCCAGATTCCGAAATTTTTGGTTAATTTTCATACAAAATTCGGTTGGTGGTTGAGCTATCCGTCGTTTCCTGAACCACCCATCATTAATTCAGATTTCTTGCAGCTAATATAAAAGTTTTAGAGGTCTAGTTTCTCCATTATTCAAGTTTGAATTTCCCTCTGAATCAAATTCTTTATTGTTTATACGTAATCCAAGTATCCAACTATTTCAAGACGTGTTGGGGTCTGTTACCATTTCAGCATTTGATTTTTTTGGAGGGTCAATTAGTTCAGCTTCTTATAGACTCCTGCCAATAAATTTAGTATACCAGTTGTTTTCCTAAGTACCGAAAAACACACTGAGAGACAAAAAATAAGAAGAGGCCAGGAAAAAGAGAAAAAAAAAAATGGATAGAGTAGAGATAGAGAAGGAGAGGTTGACGGCGGAGATGGCGTTTAAAGATTCTTCCTCTGCCGTCATCAGAATTCGCCAAGGGTTGCCGGATTTTTTACAATCCGTGAAGCTAAAGTACGTAAAATTAGGCTATGGGTACTCGTGTAATTTATCCACAATTCTCATGTTTGTTCTTATAGTACCTTTGTCCATAGCCACTCTGGTTCAACTCACTGGTCTAAAACTTGAGCGGGTTCCCGAGTTATTTTCGAACCAAACACTTCAACTCAATAGCTTTGACGCAGCCATTCAAGTTGCTGTATCAATTACACTAGTATTTCTCTTGGCCTTCTACTTATCCAAGCGTTCCCGACCGGTTTACCTAGTGGATTTCTCGTGTTACAAACCGGAAGATGAACGTAAAATGTCGGTGGAATCATTCTTGAAAATGAGCGAAGAGAGTGGTGCCTTCCAGGAAGACTCACTACAGTTTCAGAGGCGTATAGCGAGCAGGTCGAGTGTTGGTGACGAAACGTATTTACCAAGAGGAATAACATCAAGACCACCAAAACTTTGCATGGAGGAAGCCCGGGTGGAGGCCGAAGCAGTTATGTTCGGTGCGCTGGATTCGCTTTTTGACAAGACTGGCGTTAATCCAAGCGATATCGGAATTCTTATAGTCAACTGCAGCTTGTTCAACCCAACGCCTTCTCTTTCTTCCATGATAGTGAACCATTACAAGCTCAGAACAGACATCAAAAGCTACAATCTTGGTGGCATGGGTTGCAGTGCAGGCCTTATTTCTATCGAGCTGGCCAGAAACCTCCTTAACGCAAACCCAAACACGTATGCAGTTGTGGTAAGTACCGAAAACATTACTTTAAATTGGTATTTTGGAAATGACCGGTCCATGTTGTTATGCAATTGTCTATTCCGCATGGGTGGTGCTGCCGTTCTTTTATCAAACAAGGCTCAAGACCGGTCCCGCTCCAAGTACGAGCTGGTTCATGTAGTTCGCACTCATAAAGGTGCTGATGATAAAAATTACAATTGTGTGTATCAAAGAGAAGATGATAAAGGAACCGTTGGTGTATCACTTGCAAGAGAATTAATGGCTGTAGCTGGAGATGCATTAAAGACCAACATAACTACTCTCGGACCTCTCGTGTTGCCACTGACCGAACAATTTATGTTCTTCGTCACGCTTGTTCGTAAAAAGGTTTTCAAAGCGAAGGTTAAGCCTTATATACCTGATTTTAAGCTTGCTTTTGAACATTTTTGTATACATGCTGGTGGTAGAGCAGTTTTGGACGAGTTACAAAAGAATTTGCAACTCAGTGATTGGCACATGGAGCCCTCAAGAATGACTCTGCACAGATTTGGCAACACATCTAGTAGCTCATTGTGGTATGAATTGGCTTATACAGAGGCCAAAGGACGGGTTAATGGTGGAGACAGGGTTTGGCAGATTGCATTCGGGTCGGGTTTTAAGTGTAACAGTGCTGTTTGGAGATCGCTGAAAAGGGTTCCAGTCGGTGAGTGGCGGGGTAACCCGTGGGTTGACTCCATTGACAAGTATCCAGTTAAGATTCCTGTGGCTTGAATGACCAATTGAAGTTATTGTATTGTGTGGTTTTGCTTTGTGTAATCATATTTACTATCTATTGGAAGGACAATCCCTTTATAAAAACTCAGTGTAAGAAATTAATAGTAGTATGATATGTTATATGATACATTATTGATATATATCAATACATCTCCAATTATTACTATTGATACAGGCATACATACATCCGTCCATCCATCCATCCATCCTTCAATTATGTCTTAGAATGCATTCATGCAAACTTAATTACAGCCTTGAATAAAAAGCGACTCTTCTTTGTAAGATGTTATATAATCTGTAAATTTAATTTTTGGTCTCGATGGAAGGCCTATAATTTGACTTTGCTACATATAAGTTATCTAAAGTTAACGTAGGTATGCGGTTGTAATAAATTGAGTGCTGTTTTTAAACTATACGAAAGGCCAAAAGAGATAGAATAATTATTTTATTTTTTTATAAAAATACTATTAATAGGGATTTTATTCATATTAAATGTTAAAAAAAGTATAATAGTAATGGGCGGACAGAGTTTAAAACTTAACTGCATATGGATCAAATCCAACAAGAAAAATAAAAGACTTATTGTGATGCATACATCTGTGGTGCCATTATTGTCAAGTGTCCAGGCATAAGCCTCGTCCCTTTCAAAAGAATCAAAACGATTTTCATGCATACACTCCCCTAACACAGGCAAGGGGTCAATATACTGTGGGCATACTTTATTTATGAGACATAATCCAATATTAATTTTTCATTAAATATTGTTAGTACACGAAGTATAATTGCATACTCAGACTGGATTTTTTTGGTTAAATCGCACGGGCAGAATAATTAAAAATAACCACCGAATAGTAAATATTGCATAATTTTGTGAAATTATTCATACAATCTTTTTCCCACAATGCAGACAATATCTATCACATGATTTCTTATGGTTGTTATATTTACTTTTGTCTTCAATAAAACACAGAATTAATCTTTAATAAGATTCCAAGCCAACATATATCTATTTTATTCCCACTGCACTAAAATTATTTTAGCATTTTTAATACGTTCAATTATGTACCAAGTTCAATCCTTAGAACTAACGTCTATTAATCAAATGCTAAAAGAAATTTTAGGAAGATAAACTTGCATTCTTAATTTGACAACCTTTATGTGGAAATCTTCTTGTAATCGGTGTTTTCGTATTGAGAAACCTTCTTGGTTTACCTTCGAAGAAAAAGCAAACAGACAAGGAACTGGGGTTCACTTCCGACTTTAATGCATAATCTTCCATAAGATTTTGTTAATGTTATGAAATCGTTGCCTTGCTTTCTTCTAAAAATTAACCTACTCACAGATCTATCTTTATTTTAAGGATGGCAGTTTGCATGGATGTGTCGTGGCCCTATGAAAGCTAAACTGGTAGCCTTAGTCTTTCCAGAGCGGTATAAAGCCTTCCATATTAGTTCGACCAGTCTCCGAAGAGAGAATTTTACATGTATATATAATTCTTACCAAATTATTGGGGATGGTATTCGGGTTTCATTACATAATATTTCTGTAGATATCAAAGATTTTGTTTTGGGAAGTTATCTATTTTTTGTTCAAGAGTAAAAATCAACTTTAAATAGCAGAGTCCACACCACAAAAATTTGGAAGTTTAAGATTATACAATTTTTTTTTTTTTTTTTGAAAATCTATCCTATCAATAAATAGGCTTTATTTATTTTGCTTCGCCTTAAATAGTTTGAGACTGTCAGTCAACTTTTCTTGAATATGCGATTAAGTGAATTTGAGAAAAGAGAAGAATTTTATAATTATACCTATTAATTATATATCATTGCTTCAGTTTGTATAGATTAAAGAGATTTAATTGTATATATAATTTTACTCTGTCACCATAGAAAGTTTTAACCAGTACTTAAAGTTTCAAGAAGGTCAAACGATTAATTTCCATCTAAGGTTTTTTTAAATGATACAATTTCACTTGAAAAGTTTTAAAAAATCAAAATATTTTTTATAAAATAAATAATATTAATATTAAAATAAAATTTAATATAATAATATTAAAATAATAAAATTTAAAAAATTAGTAAATTTAAAATATATAAAAATAAAATAAAATTTTTGATAGTGATTGCTTTACTTTAAAAATTTTTATTTTATTTTTATAAATTTTATTTTACTTTTAAATTTTTTTTAAATTATTATTATTTTAAAATTATATTAATATTACTTTCTATTTTAATTATTTTTATGAAATTAATTTTAATATTTTTTAATTTTTATTCAAAAAAATATCCTCTTAACTTTAATCAATATATATGTATAATTTAACATTTAAGAAAACATTGGATGGGAATAAATCCTTTCAAGAACTATGAGGAAAAATCTTCTGCTTTTCATTTAAATGTAGTTTTAGGCCATTTTAATCCTACTCGGATATCTTACTCATAGGCACATAGTCTTTTATATATATATATATGTGTGTGTGTGTGTGTGTGTGTGTGTGTGTGTTAAATAAAGTACAATCAGTTAAGTAGGTAAACTAGCGACCCTTGATATCAAAGCTCCTACCAGATTATAGAAAAGTGTATGGGATTAGGTAAATGCCTGATTTTCACCAACTTCACAACAACCAACTCGAGTATTTATAAAAGAAATAACCCTACCTACCAATAATAAAAGGGAGTATCTGCATAGAGCCAAAGTTGCACTTGCATGTGGAATAGAGGTTGTACAACTCACACAAAAGCAAACTGGAAGCCAATAAAAACAAGTACCAAGAAGCAAAATCAAATACGAAAAAATAAAATAAAATAAAATTACTCAACTATCAGTCATCTCCTACAAATTTCTGTTATGGGGCACTTACTTTCCTGACTCCTTATGATCCTTATCCTTCACTCTCATTTCATACGAGGTTGAGGTTAAGGGGAGAGAGAAAGTTCAAGGAAGAAGAAGGTATGAGGATAGGGAGCAGCTTGGGAGGGACAGATTTTGTTATTTAGTGTAACTTATCATCCATCTGTAATGTACTTCCATTTCCTGAAAGGCTACATGTTCCTACACTCTCCTACTAATAGGGTCGATATCTTCGGCCACGGTTGCCATCATCACCACTACTACTTCCACCACGTCCACCTAGGCCATTGCTCCTATCAACTCTCCGAGGTCGAGGGGGTGTCATTTGTACTCCGGGCTGCTGACTGCACAATCCCCAGATACCAAAAGCAAAGGTTGAAAATATTCTCATACTTTCCAAGTATTAATTATCTGATTTATACAACTATAAGATAGCAGCTTACAGAACATAGCCAATTCGACCATCTGGTAAGACCATTGGCACCATATGCATCCCTGTTGGCATGGGGCCCCTACCATATATCATGGGCTGTCCGTGTGTAAAAATTGTAAGATCAATTTGAACAATCAAGAATTATATAAAAAAATAAAAATAAAAATAGCAGATACACTTAAATACCTGTTGGAAACCGCCAGCAACACCAAATCCACCACCTACAGCACCATATGGGTTCCCAGCAAAGCCACCATACCCAGTATGAGGTAGATGGGTTGAATGAACCCCAGCAGGATAAACCCCTTCAGGTTTTTTATCAGCCTGAGGTTTTGCAAGGACAACCTCCAACAACTGGCCTGCAGTTCAAGTCCGTTCAACGTATCATTCTAGGCAAACAGAAAAAAAAAAAAAAAACAAAATACAAAAAACAAAAAACTTCAAAGCTTACTGTGGAAAGGTTGTATGATAGGCAACTACATCATTTTAACACAAACTAATTTGAAGAAGAACAAATTACACACTATTAATTCTTCTAATTGGCACCAGGAATAGCAGCACAAATGTATGTTGACAAATATAGAGGCCATTTAAAAAAACTATACTATAACCAACTAGTAGTTAAATAAATTTAAGTCGTAGACCATCCCATTTCCATCACCAAGTTTCCTATTCTACAAAACAGAAACAGTTGAATGTGTTAAAAAAGTACCATCAATCTCATATTTCTCTGTTTCTTTGACAGCCTTTAGTGCACTGGACCTTTCAGAATAATGGATGAACCCAAAGTCCCGTTTACCAGACTTTCCAGGAGGCATAACAACTTTTGTCACTTCCCCATGCTGCTGGAATAGTTCCTTTAGCTTCTCAGTAGAAGTGTTTTCAGGAATATTTTTAACATAAAGTGCCTTCACCTGTGAATAAACATGTACATAATACAACCATGTAACAGCAAGCGGGTAGTTAAACAAACTATGGTCTCAACAAGATTTCACAAACAAATGGGCTCACAATTACGCCAATTGGTGTCAAGGTAACTTACTAGTATGCAACTCAGTCGTATTACAATAGCTCAAAATACTTAGCATGCAACTGACTCAGATGATCCTATGAATAAGATGTATTTGTTATCACATACATTACTTCAGGGCGTAGAAAACGGGCAAAGACATACTACCCTTCCTTCAGCTCCTTATTATAAAGGATGAAAAAAAAAAAAGAAACATGACCATTACTCTCTAGCACATAATTACATCAATAAATAAAATATGTTAACTTTGCCATATAAACATTTTATAATTCCGACTATTTGCTGGGCCATTTTCAGAGGCTAAAAGTATGTTGCATCAGCAGTATGCGAAAATTTTTTATATTTTATATTAATATCAAGGAATAGCAAGATAGCAACCACAAACTTAGACCATTTATTTAAATTCCTTTGGACCTTACCTGCGCAGCAGCTGCTGAGTGATCGGGGGTACTCTTTGGATCAGCCCAAGTGACAGTTGGGGTATTGCCATCCAGCTTAAAGTTTACGCTTGTCATTTTCTGCCTTGAATAATCAGCACAGGCATTATTGTAATACAAAACAAATGCAAAACCACGGTTTCTTGTAGGGTTTTGAGGATCCTGTGATAGAATAAGACCATCAGAATTTGCATTGTATACAATTTGAACTTCATAATTGTAAGGTAAAAGCATTGATTAATTCAATTTTCACCTTTATGAGCTCAATATTTTCAACTCCAGGACCAACATCCTCAATTACTTTCCTGAACTCATCCTCAGTCCAGCTCTTAGGAACATTACCAACAAATAATCTGTTCTTATTTTCCGACAGAGAACATCTTAATACTTTACCCTGCACAGATGGTATACATAAAGAAGAATATACTGATGAAAAATGGTATAAAAGAGGCATTGAAGAGATTGTCATAGAACCAATCATCCTGTAATCTCAAAAATTCCTAAATACCATGAAAAATTGTGAGAAGCATCAAAATCACCTTAAATTCTTTACTACGTAACTCTTCAATGGCCTTTTTTGCAGCCTCTTTTGATCTGAATGCTACAAAAGCAAAACCCTTGCCTTCTCCGCTGTCTTTGTCTTTCATTAACCTCACCTGTAAAAGCATTCAAAATAACACTCGTAAAGAACATCCAATGAAAAATAAAGTGATTAAATGTCACAGCACATATCATAACCTTGCTGACCTCAAAAACTTCACCTATGGGTTCACACAAATCCCTCAGGTCCTCTTCCAATGCATCCTTCGGAAGTCCACCAATAAAAACTTCAGAACCATGAGGAGGAAGGGCAAGGAGTTGTTCATGCTTCTCTTTCCTCTCTTCATTTATGGAAGTAGTGGGCTTCTGTTCCTCTTCCACATGTTCAGAATTGATGTCACATCTATTTGCATCTGGGGATTGATCTTTTGCACTAACCCCCGTTTTTGAGTAATCATATTCTTCATCTTCATTTTCTTCAACATTTTCATCTCCACCTTCGCCTTCTCCATCATCATCTAGCTGCTCTTCGACATCATCATCCATCTCTTCCATGTAATTGTCCTCATCAAGATCAACCCGCTCATCTACTTCAGTGCTCTCAGCCATGACTGTATCCCGTCCCAGGTCTTATCAACAATAACAGTGCCTGAACAGCACCGAAATCACCTTCAAGCTTCGATGATTATTATGGAAAATGCACGCAGCCGGCAAGAATGTGCATGATGCACAATGATAGAACTTTCATTTGACAACGTGTCAGAAATGGATATCCAACCACTATCTTGGATATACATTGACATGATCAAAGAGTAATACACAACTACATGTACGAGAAACGCAAGACTAATGATTTGGTTTTCTCCTTTATTTTTCCCTTTCCGAATGAATGGGGAAAGAAAAAATAAACACCGAAAGGACTCTCAAACATATAGAATATCATCATGATCTTGGCGAGCTATGAGATATGCTTCTAGAAGCGACCAGCAGTTCATTACCAGCACTAACCAGTGGTTCCTAGTTTCCTACACTCACATTAGCTTCTTAGAAGCACTGGAAAAAGAAGAGATTATGAAAAACAAGATCATAGGAATTTCATCTGTTGCGTCCTAAGAGAAAGAGGGACATACAATCACCTAACTCCATCCACGCCAAAGCACAAATAGACTAAGCTGAATTTTGAAAAACAAGAAACATAACCAAGATGAAGCCAAATTTCCTTTTTCAAAATTTCCGGTAATTATGATGGTAAATTATTTTACTGATTCCCTTATAAATTAAATTAAAAATCATATTAAAAATAAGCCGACACTACCAGTACTAAATGATGCGAAAATCCTAAATTTTGTATCAAACCCACACAACTTAGTACACCGGATCCAATGTACCAATCACATAATTGATTTGACATCCCAGTACTCATTTATCCCACAAAAAATTTAACATTTAAACTGGAACAGTCACACGCATTAAACCCTAAATCCGACGTCAAGCGAGCCCTGTGCCGACAGCAAGTAACCCTAAACCTATGTCATTTACAATTGGGAATTGGATTACAACGTAAGTTATCATCCGAGTCAAAAGAATATGCTCCGAAAATTGGTTGGGAGTTATCTCGACAAATGAGGCTATCTGTTTGGCGCGAGAGTGACAGATATGAAATGAAATGAAATAGAAACAGAAACATATAGCTGATAACAGCAGTAAATAAATGAGATATTTGGCATACCAGAAAATGTTTTTGTGTTTTGTGGGTTGAGATTCCTTTGGGGGTGTATTGGTTTTGCTTTCTCTGTTTCTGTTTTCTGTTTCTCTGGTGTGGCTATGCAATTTTATCCGACGAACCCGAATGGGATTTTCTTTCCGAAGCGCCCTAAATTGAGGAAATACGAAAATAAGTGAATGCGTCGCCCGTTGTTCAATAAACCCAACCAATCAAATACAACCACGTCTTCATATTTCAAACTGGAATGACTAATTCACCCTTCTGGATCTCCACTTTTAGCTTCGCTTTGTTCTAGTTTCCTGACTTCATTCGCTATACTTGAAAAAGTTCTGACGAATTCTTCAACTGCTAACCATGTTTCTTAATTGAGAAAAAAAAACACGAAATTAAAAAGTAAAAGGGATCAATATTTTTTAGTATTAAAAAGATTTTATCACACTGTATGTAAAAAAGTAGGAGTTCTTCTCCAATTGCATGCATGAAAACTGAGTAATTATTAAGTTAAGAAAAAAAACAAGAAACCCACATTAGAGATGTGCATCAGAATATATTCATGTTTCCTAAATGCACAGACATCAATTGTGTTCCATGCATATCACACTGTGGCAGTTTCCAAATATTGTGATAAAACATTATCCTTATGTCACATATGAGTTATATATTATTATTCATCCTTATGTATTAATATCCCTTTTTGTTTTATATTCTTATGATGACCAAAAAATAGTTTGTTAAAAAGACAAAATCTCATCTTTTAATTTTTTTAAATTCAAACATCTGTTATTAATTAATATCAACGGATAAATTTAACAATCAATAATAAAAATTTAATGGTCAAAAAGATATTTTTTTATTTTTGATAAAAAAATTTTAAATAATAAAATAATAACATAAGTTTTATAAAAATAATAAAATAATTTTAAAATAAAATATAAAAAAATATTTAAAAAATGATAAAAAGAAGCAGTTACCACTATTAACAATGTCATCGATAATGGTTGCTATTAAACGAATTAAAAAACAAAAAACGGTCTCCATGTTCTAATCGCCTGTTTAGTAGCGGAGACCAGATCAATCTCATATATTTTTAGTGTAGGTAATTAGATTTGTCTGTTTTTGTTATCAACTATGATCAAAAAACAATTGAAAATGATTAGTATTGACCCCATCGATCATTTTTTGTCATGGTTGATTACGAAAACGATCAAATTTGGTTATCTCTACCAAAAATGAAAAAGACCAATCTGACCTCTTATGTCAAATGGAGTAATTAATCAAGAGATAATCTTTAATTTTTTAGTTTATTTATCAGCGGTCACCATCGATAATAACAGTGGTTTTTTTAAAATTTTTTATTTAAATATTAAATTAAATTTATTTTTTATAATAAGAGTAGTTTAATTATTTTATCAAAATAATAATAAAAAAAAAGGATAAGAAGAGTCAAGACGAGTGTTTGTGTTTTTCAAAATTGAGGAGACTTTATCTTTTTAGTAAATTTAGATGGGAGTAAGTCCTTAGGCCTTTTGTGATATGTGCCTAGTAATGTTTTATGGGTCAGGCTGGCAGCGACTTAAATTCCCTCAACCCAATCACTAGTGATTTTGCGATGGGTCTTTACCAAATGGGTTTATGGTTTCACATTTTTAAGGACAAGATAAGGTCCAAATAGTAGTAGACTTAGTCTGCCTTGGGCATCATGTTTATTATACAATGGGTCCAGTAACAAACACTTTAAACAGGGGAAGGGAATGGTGTCTCTGAAAATTGAGGATACTGATCTCGTTATGTGCTCCATACTAGATTAGGCCGACATGGGCATATGGGAATACCAGGGTTTTCCTTCTGGGTTGAGGCTTTTCATTACGCAGAAGGCGAATATTGTAAACATTATACATATATTCTATAAAATCTTCCTTCTGAAAATATCAACATCCATTATTTCTATCAATACACCCTTCGTCTCAGAACATAACAGAACCTTTGCCTTCTACAACTCCTATACCATTTATTTGTATTAAAAACATCAACTGGGATTTTTAGTATTTGAACACTGCAGCTGTAAGACTAAGTGTACTTATTTTAGTTTTCCAACCATTGAAAATATTAAAGGTATTATTATTCCTCCAGTCTGCTTCTATACGTGCACAGAAGAAAATAATTATCAATATTCATATTGGCTACATATACACACACACATGATTGTTTTTTATCCATCTGTCATAGTTCCATGTTATCCATGTCAACGTCAGAAGCTTGCTCGAACGTAAATTTGCTTAGGAATTTTGGCTAAACTAATTATTCCACTCACTTAAATCAATAGAGTGCTTCGGCCACATTGTAATGCATAAAAGGTCAAGGGTTGGGGAACAAAATAGCCCAACCGATGATCAAACGAGTATTATTCCATCATCGACCTACGATCTCAGTCAGCACACATACTGTATATATGCATCACGTCCAAAATTAAGGGAAACTTTCTACATAAAATATTTTGCTATTTTTCTTATTCCTTTATATATGAAGAACATAAAATTTTTCAAGACACAGATTTAATAACAGTCATTCATAATGAACTATAACACTATTTCACACAACACCTTCATTAAATATGAAGTATATATTTTTCTTATCAAAATTGTACAACTTAGAAAGATATAACCAACCTATAGTTGAAAGTAGTTTATGATTTTTAGTTTTTATTGTATACATGGCGACTATAATCTATCAAAATACATGCAAATTAATGACAATAAATATAATATTCTTAAGAGAATAAGATGGAGTTCAAGTTTGAAAACTTTAAATAGAATCACATTATAAACTAATTATGTGTTGTCTCACAATTCATCAATAAAGTCAAATGGGTCTCTTATCTTATAACATACACAAATACACATTCTTACATTTATAAAATTTTCTAAGATTTACAAAAATAGTCTTCATAAAAAATTATCTTGTCTTGAATAATTCAAATTTAAATTGAATGAGTTATCGCTTGATTCAACTTCTTCAATAATTTTTTTATTTTTAGTGGTTTTTCACTTTTAATTTTTCTCTATATTTTTTATTTTTAGTGATCATTTTTCATTTTTTCTAATATTATTTTATAGCTTCTCTAATAACTTTATTGCTAACTCAAATCAAACATTTTAAATTAAATTCAAATTTAAATTAATTTTTACTTAAATTTAATTCTATTCAATTTCACTATCCCCATTCCTCTTTGATATTTTACTTCTTCCTACTTAATATAAACTGTCAAAACATATTAATTGGTACTGAAATTAGTACGGATTGTTACGATAATTATTATTTTTTAGTTTTTGGTGTTGATCTGATAGAAAAATGGTGATGATTCTTATGAATATAATCTCTATGTGCCTTTTTTTGTTCCCTATTTTTCTTTTCACTATGTTTTTATTGTTTTTTCCTTCATTGTGTGTTTTTCTTTCCTTTTCTATTTTCATTTCATTGTTTCTAGCTTGAGTGTTCTAAATTTATTTGTTAATATGTGGCATATGACGTGGAGGTTTTAATCCTTGCTGGCAGTGTTGACTTCAATCATTCTTTGACTGTTTGACTTGTTTGACCATATATAAAGAATTGTTTGGCTTAGGGTTTGTTATGAAACAAACCTGTCGCTTTGCCAAAATGTCTCTCTCTATATCTCTCTAACAAACCCTAACAAGAAGCTGTGAACGTGTACGATTGGGATGCTGTTGGGGTAGATCCATGGCTATTGGTGATTTTCAACATAACGGTGAGTGTCATTTTCTATGTATACGTGTTTCTTTCTATAATATAAATGGCTGAGGGTTTGTAATCTGATTTTGTATTGGGGTTTTTGCTGTGTTCGAGTGACTGTGAGCTTGAGATCTAAAAGGAGTGAAAGAGAGGTAAGGTTATTCTTTCATGGCTGGAGAAAGGTAAGATTTTGCAACTGTAAACCTTTCTTCGTTTCAGATCTGTATTTGTTTTACATTTCATAGTGGATACACTCTTGCTGCTTCCCCAAAGTGGACTTAGGTAATCATTTTGATTACCGAACCACTATAAATCTTTGTATCCTGTTTATTTTGCTTATTGCTTCTGATATGCTCTAAAAATATTTGTTTTTACTTATAATAACCTGAATATAGTCATATAAAATCTGTACATTATTTTTAGAATTTACTTATAATTTTCTAATTTGACTTATTCTTTTTTTTTTTTTTCTTTCTGATTGTCTTTTTTGACCGATTCTGCTTCATGTCATCTTCCTGCGTCCTGAATATTTCTGATTTTGTTGCAAAGAGATAATTATTTTATTTAACAATTTTTAGTTTGCGTAAACTATTTAGGCTTAAAATATGGGTTTTCCTCTGCTTTTGTAAATAGCAAAGTCCTTGTAGTGGTTGGCTTTGGCCATTATATTATTGGTAAATTACTTAGTTTGTTGTCTTGAGTTTAAGATATCATGTTCTGGAAATTGAAGGTGGGGAATAAAGACATGGTGTAATTTTTTGTTCAACCAAGTAACATGAAGAACACTATTGATGCATTTTTCTTTCGTTGTCATGTGGAATAATATTATATTTATCATTTTTTCTTATTATTTTATTTATAAATATTAATATGGTTGAGTAATCTAATTATTTACTTATTTTTAATTTAAAATCATATAATCTTATTATAGAAAAAAAAGTTTATAAGTGTATTATTATTTATAATTCAATGTGAAACGAAGCGACAAGATTGAAAAACCATTCCACTAAATGTGCACTATGTCACGCATCCATTGATAAATCTGAATATTAAGTTTAAGTCTATTTAAACTTAAAGGATTTTGCTAGAAAATCAGACTCATTCAACGTAAAGTATTTATAATTTTTTTTTGTGAACCCATTAACCATTACAAAATAACTGAAGTATGTTTTGCACAAGCAAATAAATCATTTAAAAAACTCTCTTTTCTAATACTGTTTGATTACTTTTCGGTTTTTACTCACAAACAAACTCTATCATAATTTTATTGCAACTCTCATATAACATTATTAGATAGTTACATCATTACTTCAGTTTAATTTATCAAATCAATATTTATATATGGCTGTGACCCGGAGACAATTTGATATTTCATGATTTTAACTCTTTGTTAGGTTAAAAGAGAATGCATACTAACTACTTAACATAGATATCTTCGTTTTTCTTCACTTAATCTTCTCCTTGACTTTAATTCTAGGTAAATAAAATTCCCTCATAGAGTCAGTTAACCCATGTTCTCAACTTTCACAAACCAGGTTACACCATTTCACACGCATGCCTTCACAAGGTGGGATGAATGAGTTTTGAATTGAATCTCACTGAAAATTAATCCTTTCACACCATTATCCAAAAGAGTAATTCTAATTACGAGGATACTTGTTACAAGAGAAACATGTTTTGTTATGATACTTGAAATTGAACAAGATCTACGAGATTGAATATGGTCTTAAATATCGCAATATTTTATACCTATCACTCTTACCATAGTTATGGAACTGTGACTGTCTCACGTTTCTTGGGATAAGTATAGGATAAAATAAGTGTTTAACATATTTTTTTAGGGTTAAAAATAGGCTTAGTGATCAAGGATTCAAGTTTTACATGATGAGCCAGAATAAGATTCTAATAACAATAGACTATTTCGACCACTTCGTAAATGAGGAGCTAGAGAAAATAATAACCGAACCAAAGTCAAACGAGTATTGCATCACATACGCATTAAAAAGAAGTTAACCACAACACCCATAGCTCATAAGTGCATCCATTGTATGCAACCTATCTGGAATAAAGGGAAATTTTCTATATAAAATATTTTGCATTTTTATTTTCTTATTTCTTTATATATAAAGAATATAAAATTTTCAAGACACAAAATTAACAACGATTATTCACAATGAACTATAACACTATTTCACATAGCACCTTAATTAAATATATACTATATACATTTTTCTTTTAACACCTTAATTAACTAAAAGAATAAGAAAGACCTCGAGCTTCGAAACTTCAACTAAAATGAATTGCATCATGAACTGATCTTATATTGTCTCACAATTCATCAATAGAGTCAAATGAGCCTCTTCTTTAAGAATTAATGCGAGTACAAACTCTTGCATCTGGATAAATTTTGCCAGGTCTACATAAATAACCTTTACTTGGAGCACAGTGATTATCTTGTGAGCATATACAGAGACCTTCAAGTGCGCACCCATCCTTCATTATACTAACCGCTTTTTTCAATCCAAGAATTTGGTCAGTCCACTCACTAGAGAAAAGCCCGAAAGAGTCGTATTTCTCTTTAATCTCTAAGAATTTTCCTGCATTTTTGTATTTTTTGATCACCCCATCAAACACTAAGTTCCTATTTTTTCCCCAGTGGGGTAGTCCTCCATACTTAAACATTGCCATTTGTTCAATTTCTTCAAGAATATCTTCATAAAGCCTAGGAGTCTTTGGGTCTTTACTTCGGTAATATGTGAAATCAAAATCTATTGAATCCCCTTGTTTTCCCAGAAAAGCACTTGAAGCTTTAACATAACGCATCAAAATTCCATTGTAAAGTTCCAGACCGCATAACGATTCGGGCTCTAATGCAACTAGTTTTTGTACATCTTGAATGAAGTTTTTGACGACAGACAACTCAATAGTGAAAGTAGTTTGGTGAAAAAACTCGCCCTTAATTCGAGAGTCCCAAGGGCATGCTGTGATTAATGCATCTTGAAGACTATCAAGGCAGGTTCCCGATGATTGAAAATGATTTTGAAATCCAACTACAGGATAGCCCGTAAAGAGGATACCTAGCCCAAAATGACTTTTAACAATTATACGTGAAAAAATAATAGCACATTTGATGTGAATAATGTAGCTTTGAAGTGGAAGCAATCAATACCATTATTTGTCAAGCCAAATGCAGTGTCGACTAGCGCTGAAGTCACAACCTTTGCCCCTAAGCACTTGCCATTAGCATCACTTATTGATTCTTGAGTCTCCTCTGATCAAACAACAAGCATAAAAACCAAACAAATTAAAGAACATAGAATATTTAGATTTAAAAAACATTAATAAGCGAACCAGAATGAAGGTATTATTGAATAACAGTTGGCAAACCTATGGTTCTGATGATTGCCAATTGAGCTGTGAGGGTGGAGCGGAATGGAGTGAAATCATATAGACCGTTGCCTGATGTGTTAGAGGAAACACGGTCATCGATTCGATAGATTGCCTTGCGTTGACTTGGGTACCAAATAATGTCTGCGAACTCATGCTGCCGGCCAAAACTAAGCGCTTCATCGGCTAGGTTTGAATCATTCTTCATCACATACGTAATGGATCGCTTGAATAGAGGTTGCAACATAAAAGTTACCTACGCAAATTAAATACAATATACATTAATATATCTTCTTTTTTTTCTCGCACAACATTTCCTTCCATCATAGATACCTAAAAGGTACGTTTAGGTATCTACGTGGACCCTGGTCCCTGGAGAACCCCCTTCAAATAGGAGAAGCAAGAATGCTAGTTCGATCAATAAATAAAAGAAAACAAGTCATGAATAAACCGTTTATACCTGAGATATAACTCCAAGAACGCCTAGTGAAACTTTAGCGGCTTGAAGACCTTGGTGAGTCTCAATCTCATTCAGCACCCTGACCGTAGCATATCCATCTTCTGCATTTCCAGGACTCACAATTCTTAGTTCAACAACATAATCATGGACTGAGCTCCCCTTACCAAATAATGTACTTCCGTGAGCCCCTGTTCCCATTAGCCCACCGATTGTCAAGCCCCACCAGTATGGTGTATAAGGCAACGCTAGCCCGGCCTTTGTGGCTTCCTCAATTATCTCTCTCAATGTCACCCCACTTTCCACAGTTATTGTCATTGCTTGAGCGTCAACTTTAATTATCTTATTCAGATACTTGGTGCTAATGAGCAACCCATCTGCTCCATCTGGACAAACCAGCTTCGGAATGCTGTGAGAGAAACGTGTAGCCACTTTCATTTTTCTTTTTGCAATTGTTGCCATTGCTACTATAGAAATTAGCTCTTGCTCTGTGGTAGGGTAGGACACGTCGGCTGCCTTGCACACGCTTCGATCGGGGAACATGCCATAAGAGTTTGTTATGGTGCATTTGGAATTATTTGATGAACATTTGATGGGGTCTTCTGGAGGATTGCAACTCACGATAAAGACTACAAGGAAAAGACATTTTGCTCTGAAAAAATTCCGAGATATGTTGGTGTTGGGACATAAAATTGCCATAAGTTTGAGAAAGTTGCTAATGCTGAAATGTTTTTGCTTTAAGTTGAAACAGGTACGTGGTTCTTACACCTACGGGACATATTTATAGTTGTGTAGCGTAAAAGGATTTCACAGAAGAAATTATGACGTAAATCAATCCAGGACGTAAATCTAGCTGCATACTTTGAAGTCAAGATCATTCTTGATGGTTCCTGGTAATGGCCATCATTTATCGTTTAATTTTCGTTTCAAGATTAGGTAGCCAATGGTTCTAGTATCTTAACTTTAAAATATGGTGTTAAGTTATATATGCAAGCCACAAGGAGTACCTATAGAGCTTTGAACTAAATAAATGAGTTCCCCCCGTGTAACAATGTTGCAGACCTAGAAGCACATATAAGCAATTGTTTTTTTGGTTGATACAGTGGAGAACGTAAGAGGTGTGACGAAGAAGGCAAGCTATTGCCATATTATATTAAATAATTAAGTCAGTGGTTGCGTTAGGAGGCTTGCCAGTGTTAAATTATGTTGTGACACTCCATACGGTAATTTTAGTTGGATTTAACAATCCTAATTGATTTTTATACGTCGTCATTTTCTTGTTTTCTACTTTTCATTAAAATACGCTGGAGTTTGAGTATTTTATTTATGGTTATACTGATATAGCCATTTAAGTAACTTTTGGTCACAATACAGACAGAGCGTCTTGGCCATGCAGATTATGTCCTGCCTGTAAACTATATTTTATCATTTTTTTCTTGTGTGCAGGTACATTGCATTATCAACATCAAGTTGTCTTCAATTACTTTATTGATTCATTATTTGGAATGCGATGCATCTGCTTCACCGCAGGTAATCTTTCAACAAGAAATTAGTTTCTTCTGACTCCATCTTTCTTCTTTGTTTGTACCCCGTTGGTTTAAAAATTACAGATCCAACTCAGTCAATTGCTATTGAACGACCCTAATACAGATCATCCCGTTTTTCTGCATGACGATGTTCAAGTGAGTTTTAATTTTTTATGATAAAGATTTTATTGTTTATTCAATCATAGACTTTAAATGAATTCGAGGGAAGTACCGGGAGTTTAGGTTTCCTCCTGGACTCTCTCAAACCCCTCAACTTTCCATGTCATTCTTGATAGCAGGTGCAGTGCTGGCCCCATAACTACAGCCAATATTTTTAGGCGGACTATATTGCCACCCAAAGTTTCGTTTACCGACAATTTACCACCATAAAAATTTCAAAAACCAAAAATCCATCCTCAAACAGGTATTTTTATATTTTTAAATTAAAATTAAAAATAAATTTTACAAAAAAATATTATTTAATATTAAATTTTATTTTAATATTACTATTATTGGTCTTTCACAAGAACAAAGTGAGTATTTGATTTTAAAATTTTTACGAATGATAATTTATCATTAAATAAAATATTAGGTCATAATTGTCCTTTAGCCGTATTTGTATGGAAAACCATGACCCAACCTTGTAAAAACATTAATTATCCTATCTTCTTCTAATATAATATAAATTAATTTTTGAATGTAAATTAAAACTGTAATTATAAAAATTATATTACTCCTACTAGAAATCCTCCTTCTTAAGACAATCTATTTTGCCAATACCATTTAGCCCATGTTGAAACACTTTGATCAATAACGCAATTGTAGATATAAATTCCCGAACAACATACTTGATCACAATAAAAAACTTTTATATGTATAATTCACACGTACTTCCAACGACATTTATTTTTAATAGATAAAAAAGTTATACTATTAAGTATAATCATTATTATTGTAATTTATTTTTCGTAAAATTCATAATTAGAAATATTAATCGGTAAAGACAAATCATATTAACAAGATGTAAATTTGATGGAATTAAAGAAGAGAAACAACTTAATTGAAAGTAAACAGAGAACATGATGTTCATAGCAATCTTTTCTTTATTATGAAACTTGGAGGAAACCGATTAGCATTGTGTACTTGAGCCAGCTAGGTTCAGTAGCTGCGTAGTTTTATTAACCTGGGCCTGTTGATTTCCGTTTGGGCTTGACAGTTTTGGGTTTTCTCAGACCCCCAAAAATTTTTAAAAGATTCTACTTTAAATTAGTGAACAAAAATAATTTCTCTTTCCTCGTTAAAAACGGGAACATGCATGTCTAAATACTTTCCCATCAAAAGTGGTTGCTTGTCGCAAAGGCCAAAGGACATATTCCCACCCATAGTTTGAGGCTTGAGGTGGCGACAGACTACCACCCCCAAGTTTTTAAAATTTTAATCTCTTGCTCTTCAATCAGATTTAATATTTAATATATTAGTAAACAGTTATAAATCAAAGGTATTTTTATCATTTTAAGATTAAAATTTTATAAAATAATAAAATAAATTTTATATAAATATAAAATATTAAAAAATTTAAAAATATATTAAAAATTTTTAAAAAATAAAGCCGTGCAGAGTAAAGCCTATATAGGTGGCGGTGGCCACCGCTAATGAAGTCAGATGGTCGTTCCCGACCACCTGGTTCCAAGGAGGCTAAATCTGGTCTCTTCGTTTAGTGGAGACGGTCAGATCTGACTGTCTCAAGTTTTGGCGAAGATGGTCAGATCTGGCCTCCTCCATCTGAAACAAAGGTAAAAAACGGTCGAAAAGGGCCGGTCTTGGTCCCATCGATTGTTTTCGACTTTTTTCTGGCAGAAGCGATCAGATCTGGTCATCTCCGCTAAAACTGAAGATGGTCATATCTGGCCATCTCCACCGAACGGAGAGGTCGGATCTGGTCTTTCCTAGAATCAGGTGGTTGAGAATGGTCACTTGTCTCCATTAGTGGTGGCCACCACCGCCGACAGCGGCAGCGGTGGCTGCCTTATTTTTTTTAAGTTTAAAATTTTTTAAATATTTTTTGAAAATATTTATATTTAAAAATTATTTTATAATTTTATTATAAATTTTAAAAAGGGTATTTTAGTTATTTTAATATAAAATTATAAAAAAAAGTATATAAAGGTAGAAGACTGAGTTTTTGAAACTTTGAGGACAATAGTTTGTCCCTGCCTTGAACTATGGGTGGGAACATGTCCTTTGGCCTGTTGCAAATTTGTTGGCTAAGACCAATTTAAATGTAGCTTTGTTTTGAAAACTAAAGACAAATACCAATCATGCCTACAGTTGGTGATTTTTAACATGCTTCATTAATCTAACATGATATAATACAAAAAATCATATTAGAATTAAGTTTTGTTGAATTCAAAATTTCATTCGAATCAATTTAATACCATTCAAAACTAAATTAAATCATATTTAAATTAATACAATAATAACACAAATTAACTCAAACTATTTCGTATGTTTAAAAAAAATATTATTATAGTATAATTTGTTACAAACAAATTAAATATCTATTGAAGAACAAGTATTAATAACATGTAAAATCTTTATAAATTGTATATAATTATATCTTCGTATGAATGTAGTTGCTCTAATTATTTTTGGATTTTATTGAAAATTTTATTTAAATTTTCGATAATATAAATAAAATTTGATTGCAAAAATTATTGATATGTTTTAAAAGATCTTGTTATATAATTTTGGCCGAATGACATATTGTCACCTAAGGTTTCGCTTAATGACAAATTGTCACCCGTAAAAGTTTTAAAAGCTAAATACCCACATTTTACTGTAAAAATATCAAAATACGCTTTATAAAATTCAATAATATTAATATTAAAATAAAATTTAATATAAATAATATTAAAAAAATTTAAAATAAAAATAATAAAAATTAAAAAATAAAATAAATATTTAAAAAACAATTATCGCTAACGGTAGCATTGCTGGTAGCAGTAGCCGCCTTTAACTTCACAAAGTAATCGAAAACAACCACCTGATACTATTGACAGTTGAATTTGACTACCATGATGGTAGAAGCAGCCTCTAGCTCCCAAAAATCTGGTGGAGGCAACCCCGTTTTTGACTACTTGATGAGGTTAAAGGTAGTCATCGATGTCAGTGGCAATGACTGCTTTTCAAATATTTATTTAATATTTTAATATTTTTATTAATTTTTAAAATTATTATTATTATTTTAAAATTATTTTATTTTAAATTTATATTTTAATATTTTTTTATAAAATTTATTTTTAATTTTAATTTAGAAAAGATAAAAATAACCCTCTGACAGGTTAGTATTTGACTTTTAAAACTTTTATAACTAATAATTTGTTATTAAACGAAACTTTGGATAGTAATATGTTATTCGATCTATAACTTTTTAAATCATTTGTAAGCAAAATAAAATGTTATATTGTAAGTTTTATTTATAGTAATTAAGTTTGGGTAATTTGGTAAAAAATTAAAATGTTAAGAACACTAAGAAGAGTGAAAATAATAGACAAATTTTTGTTCAATTCAAAGTGTATAAAATGAATCCAAGTATAATCTAGGTTGAGTTAAAATTAAAAGATTTTGATATAATTTTAGTTTAAAATAAATTATAATTAAATATCTCTGATTCGAGATTCAAATTGATATGATATAAATACAGTCTAGTGGTACGAATTTCTAACCTAGCCATCCTAAGATTATGGTTGTCGGGCAAAATAACAATCCAGAGCTTTTATGAAATGAAGATGAAGGGCAAAATTGGTCTAAGGTCAAAGGACAAATTCCTGCCCAAGGTTTTCTATCAAGAGAAAATTTTGTACCTCATAACTTTTTTGAAATTTATTCACTCACTTATTGAGCTGTGAAGTTTAACATAAGGGTGTTTTCTATTTTTTCAATAAAAAAAATTTTAAAAATATAAAATAAATTTTATAAAAATAATTAAAATATTAAAATTAATTATAAAATTTTAAAAAATAAAATTAATAAAAATAAAAAACAACTATACTTGATAATCAAACCAAAAAATTAAAAAATAATCTTCTAATTTAATTAAGGTCATTGTCTACAACAATGCTGTTAATAATAATAGTTTTTAATAATAATAATATTTTATTTAAATATTAAATTATAATTTTATTATATTTATTTTTTATAAAAATAATTTAATTATTTTATTAAAAATATAAAAAATAAAAAATATCTAAATTTAAAAAAAATTAAGAAATAACATTTTGCCATTTCAAAAAAGCTTTGGATGGGAACAAGTCCTTCGGCCTTGGTCTGCATACATCCACATGAATGTCGGCTCTCGTGTCATGATCCAACGAGCTGGAGTTAGGCGGAAATTTTGTCGTATTCCGAATCTCCTAGCGACTCTTTTGTGACATTCGACGACGACGGCATCGGCTGAAAAATAATTTAGAAGGAATCTTATATACATTTAAATTGTAGGGTACAGGGTGCCTCCGCTTTCAACCAATCTAACTTAATCGTGTTTCCTGGACGATAGCGAAAAAGGCATTACTCGAAAAGATAATGAATAATTTTATTGGAAAAAAACCTGAACCAAAAATCTAAAGCATTTCCCTGAGTCATTGCCACCTTTTAATCACATCAACAATTAACGGAGATTCGATTCTTTGGCCTCGGAATTCTAAAGAGATAACATTCTAAAGCTTACTTTTTTCAATTCATCTACAAATTAAATTTATTTTATGTGCCTTCAATTTGATCTAGATGTAACAGCTTGCCCGCATGGTCAGACCCCACCTTACCTAACATGGTTAACCTTTTAATTCATTTTCAGCTCCAATTATGTGAGTTTAATCAGTCTTTTATTGTGGGTAATAGCTTTGGAAAATATCATCTTTCATTGCTTAATGCCGCTATAGCAGCATTGCCAGTTGCCAGTTCAAACGCAACAACTTTAAACCTTCAACTTTTTGGGATGTCAAATCTAATCTACAGGGATGATTACTAAAAATAAAGCTGAAAAGTATTATGATTTAACGATATAAAATACCCTGAATTTCTTTTTTCGTTTTAATTTTATCCTAATTGAAAGATTTTAGATGAAGCAGGTCAAGTTATGTTCGTTGGTCCTGCCCGTGTATATAAGCAACACTATGTCGTGCTATTTCAAGTCAGACAACTTGTTTAAAATTTCGGAATTTGTATCTCTTTTGTCTTGACCTAGATTTGGATTGAATTGGATTGGTTTAGATAAGTTTAAATAGAGTTTATTTAATTTAAATTTAAATTAAATTTGAGTTATATAGAATTTAATTTGATTTGATTTGTGAATTAAGTGAATGATTTAATTCAATTTAAATGTAGTTTATTATTGGATTCAAATTATGTTAAATAATTATTAAAACAACGTTATTTTGTCTATTATTAAATAAAACGATGTTAAATTTAACTCATGATTTCGAATCATATATTTAAACTATAAACTTGAATTAAATCAAATTAAATTTATATTAAATCATTTTTATTCAAACTAAACTCAAATTACTCTTAACTTACCTTAGTGATGGTATGTGTTGATGGCAAAAATGCAAGAATCAGAACAAGTCTTGACTTCTTAACCCCATTTGTCTACTTTCACCTCTACCATTTTGTTAATCTATTCCTTCCCCAACATCTTGATTTGGCAATGTAAACCTACCATTATGAAGGGAGGCAACCAAAGTCAGGGAATGATTCATATAAGAAACCGAAGTCAATCCTTGATTGGAGTCGGAACCAAAGATGTGAAATAGGTTAACTTGAGTCAATAAAAATTGTGACTTTGAAATTGATCATGGATAATGGTTAGAGCTGACAATGGACCATGTCATTTCTGGCATGGTCCAGTGTGCCTAAGGGTCAAGTCAGGTCAATCCACTAAAATTAGAGGGTTCGAGATTTTGGGAAATGTCTTTATATACTCTTAGTAGGGCAATCCATCATTTTTTTTTATATATTTTAATTTTTAAAATATTTTTAATAATAATTATTATTTTATAATTTTTATTGGGTCATGTAAGGCTTACCGACGTGCTACGCCTCAAGGCCATGACATAGCCTACAAATTTGTGGGTTGTGCCAAAAAAATGGGGCTCAGGGCAGACTTTAGACTGAATGAACCTCCCTAACGTCTATAGCTGTGGTGCTTCAACCATAATTCAATGACATAATGTGTATGAGTGAGACTACAGAGAAAGGAAATCAAGGAGAAACAACGTCATGAGTGGGGAAAAATGGAAAATTTGGATCAAGAATTGATACGAATTCGTAAATAGGGATATAGATTGTAACGTGGAAGCGGAAAAAGTGAAGAGGAAGGGGAAGAGGCAGAGAAAGTGAAACATTACCATGAAAGAGAGACGGGAGTGGGAGTGAGTGGGAGTCAGTGAGAGTGTGTTAATTACCGACGTAGTTGAAGTGATATAACATAAGTAATTGTCTTTATGTTTTCCTTAATCTTGATTAATTAAGAGATAATTAATATCAAGATTAAATTATCTTTTCATTTTTATGTTAAACAACGACCAGAAAATTCATGTGCATCGTAATTGGAGGATATGATAGAGTGTAAGGTCCTAGGCTTCTGTCTAGCGTAAAGTCCGAAGGAGGTTCGGAAGCACTATTTTCATTTATGACTTGTTCAGTAAATTAATCGTGACAAATAGTTAAGAATTTAAATTTATGATAAATAATCAAGGAGTACTTAGAACTTAAATCTACTGAAATATATATGATCTGGAATAATCTTGATTATAAGAAAATTAACTCCGTTTTTATAACTTAAGGTTATTAAATACTTGTGAGATTAGAGGGGGAGAAGTGTATGTATTTATAAATTAATTTGTATCAAGCTTGGAGTGATTGATGTGTTTAGATGGGATGATGACACTAAAAGTCTTTATCAACAACCAAGCTTTGCCTGCAGCGCATAATGGCTTCCACATATTGCGTGTCTAGCCAGTTGTATGTGGGTCATGTCCGCAAATCCCACGTTAATTGGCAATTTAATTGCATCTTTCATCCTCTACATGCATGGTTCTAATTTATGTAACACCAATACCACGAATTGATTTCACGATTAAGAGATAGCCCTAATCAAGTTTATTAACATCTACTTTAAATCGTTGTCACCATGTACGGTTGGAAATTATTTATACACGCGTTTTGAACGAGCCACTACTATTACTGAAATGTCAAAGCCAATAGATTATTTTCTCTGCAGGCCTTTCCGATGGAACCTTTTCTTCGAACAAAAGTTGATGTGAAGATATACCTACTATAATTCCACCTTCCAGAGAACATAGCCCTTTTGGAGGTAGCTTTAATGCATTGTAAGCTTTTTCATTTGGCATTTCGCTTCATCTCTGATTCCAACGAAAAAGAATTAGAAAACAACTTAAAGAGTCATGGACTTCTTTTTTCTGACAATTAATTATTGAAGAAGGCTGGCAGTATGACAATGGTTTCATTGTATTTGCTCAAACTGATGGCTAGAGATTGATACATATTAAGCTGTGCAGAAACATCATATAAATTGTGTAGTTGATTGGCATGTATCACGTGTGATCGATTTATTTGAGTTGGATCAACCATACAGGTGGGGAAGATAGGTAAAGTTAATTAATGATTCAATTAGTTGGGAACTTTATTATCTCTTCATGGTCCTACTCTTTTCGCATTTTATCAATCTCGGTTGTCTGGGTAAAGTCAAGAACTATTCTCAATTACATATGTAACTCATTAATTAATCCTAAACTACTGTCATTACTTTGATACTTCAATCATTCCACATTCGCAATATTGTCATTGAATAATGTAACTATGCAACTTTAGTTTTGTCTAATCTCCATAACTAATCCACGTTATACGTATTTTTATAATCATATGATCACAAATTAATTTGAGTTGGTTTACAGAACCTTGATTAAGACAGTTCTTTATTTCTTAATCAGTATCCATTATATTATGGGTAAAGGGAGACTGTCAAATCGTGAGTGATTCATAATATGGCACAGCAAGCAGGAATCACCATGATTAGAGATAAAGACTTGAATCATAGCGACTTGGTGAGAAATGTCTGTCATGAATGGAACAAACCATATGCCATTGGTCCTTCGTGTTGAAATATTAGGGTGGTTGGCCTTAATGACTATTATTAATAAGGATGGCTATGGCCGGAGATTTTAATTCATTCAATTCATGAGCATTAGAAATTGGGATTTGTAAAAGAAAAGAAATTGACTTTTCGTTTTCAAAGGAATTAATAAAAAGATAAATGTTAAGAGGAAAAGAATACGACGAGTTAGAAAAGGTGGTCCGAGAAAAAGTTGTTTTCTAATATACAGGAAGATTCCTGGTTGGTGGCATGGCCTAAATTCTCGCTACTGGTTTGTTATTTTCTTGTGAATATAAAACTCCACCAGATCCTTATGTGTTATCCTTTTCAAACATCATTGCACAAGTATAGTGGGGCTTTTCATTTTATTGGCTTTCTGTTAGTCATGTGCATAATCACCCGCCCTTCCTCGTATTAATTACGTTAATTAAATTTAAATATCATTAATTTTCATAATTGGATCCTATGTATGTTAAGCTATATTTTATTGAGAATGCTTAGTTATAATTTGTTTAATAATGTATAAATATTATTGTTTATTATATAATTTTGTGTTAAGGGGAGGGGAAGCCCGTGTGTCCCCGTGCAGGTACAATTAGAACCATGGATTGAGCAACTGAAACATACAGACAAAGCATGTCACTGAAAGGTTATTAATTGGAAACATAGAATCTTAATCATTTTAGGGAAGAAAAAAGTTAGAATGATTATTGTAGTTATAAAGAGACTATCAGACCACCAGAGGCTTTGCTACGCTTCTAAACAGCAATATGAAAAATGGTAGACATCTTGATTATTATTAAAGATGATAACGACAATGCCATCCAATCTAAAGATAAACTCTTTTCTTTTTAATTTATTTAATTACATTTCTCTCTTACTTCTATAATCACAATACTTTACTTTAAGATCTATGATATAATGATACATAGCATAATCTTATTCCATTTTGCAATTATGTCTGCGACGTGGCATAGCGGACCAGTTGATGACAATGTCGATGATGATCTCGTGAAATCCCAGAACTCTATTTCACTGTTATAACCGTCCGATCTATGGTAAGACGTGTTGGAAGATAAAGACGATGATAGCGGTGTATGCAATCGGAACTCTTGGTGATCATCACTGCGGTTACAGTATCTCATTAAAATAAGCTAATTGCCTAGATGTCTCATTATGGCCATTGAGCTGAGAGGCCACAAGCTTATCGAGCACTGCCCAGTCGGTAATACTGGAGTCCATATCATAAACTGAGTTGAAATTACCTGTGCTCACCTGATTGTTCGCAGAGCTTTCATTCTCAACGTTGACAATGGGTTGGTAACAGTTGTGGCTACTGATGGAGTTCGGACTTTCTAAGCTTGGAAGTTTCATGAATGAGTCAATATTATAGCCATATTGGATCCCTGAATCGATTGATTTGAAAAGTAATAAGTTATTGTTCCCTTCGCTTTCTTCCTCGTTAGTTCTACCCATCTGTTGAAGAATTGCCTCTAAATCTCCTTCGTTGAATGAGAATGAGTTGAACATACGCCTCCTCGTCTCTCCGCCGATAGACGAACTTAGAGGACTATCTAGGGTTTTGTGGTGATTTTTCTTCTTGAAGATACGGCATACAACCCATCCTTCTTCCTTGTTTGCTGTTCCCATAACATTCGATACCTAGATCAAAGAAAAAATTGATACATCATCAGAATTGATATATAACTTGCCAGTTAATATTGAAGAGTTGAAAAAAGGGCTTACATTCGCGGATTCAGTGGTATTATCGTCCAGGCGATATTCGTGCATAATCCAATCGCACTTTTGGCCATGAGGAGCTCTACCTTTGTAGAAAACCAGAGTCTTCCTCATTCCAATGCGCTTCGAGTTGCTATATATTACCTTGTCTCGTCCAGTAGCCTTCCAGAAACCTGCAGCAGTAGCTCGATTTGTCCTAGTTCCAGTTGGATATTTCTTATCTTTATGACTGAAGAAATACCAATCATTTTGAGGTGTGGTGCCTATTTTGCAGTTCTCTGGGAAAAAAAAAAAAAAAAAGAAGAAAAAGAAAAAGAAAAAAACATATGAGCTCCAACTTCAGTAAAGGAAAGGTACTAAAAATTGGATATCTACAGAACATAAGCAAGCTAAAAGATAAGTTTCGTGATGCATATAAATTAAACGAATATAAAAAAAATAGAAGACATTAATTTACCTTGTACATCCCAAGGTTCAAGTTTATTGAGATCGACATCACGAATTACATCCAAATCAATCTTCTCATATGAGACTTTCTTCCTCAAGTAGTAGTTCAATAGTTCCTCTTCAGTAGGATGAAATCTAAAGCCAGGAGGGACTTGAGATTGGCCATTCACAGATATACTCATGTTTTCAGGCATTTACAATAAGAGATTGATGAAGAAAATGGAGTAGAGACAGAGAAATGAAGTGAGCTGTAACTAATTAGTTGTTGCACCAAATTTAGCATGTGGAGGACTACATATATATATATCAACAATAATAGAACTGAGTGTGGGCATTTGCGACAAAGGTGAAAGAGAAAAAAGTTTTTTTAGGCCAAAGAACGTATTCCCACCCAAGGTTTTCTACAAGACAAATTTTATTTATTAATTTTTAAAAACTCAAATCTTCATCTGTAAACTAAAATCAACAGTTAACTTTAACAGTCAATGGTTAAAAATTAATGGTCAGAAATATATTTTTATCTTTTTGATAAAAAAGTTTTAAAAATAATTAAATAAATTTTATAAAAATTTTAAAAAATATTAAAATAAATTATAAAAACACTTAAAAATTTTAAAAATAAAAAATAAAAAAAGTAATAGTGTTGTTGACAATCAAACCAAAAGATCAAAAACGACCTCCTAGTTCACAATAATAGAGGTGATCAAGTAGCTAGAGCCATCAACCGTGGTCAGGAATTGTAGCGACCCCCGCCCCAGGTCACTGTGCGCTGCGGAAAATACTGTTTATATAATAATAAAATATACCTGAGACGGGAATCCCTACAGTAAAAGAACCCACAACTGCTGTTGAATAAAAATTTTCTTTATAAAAGAAACTGTAAATATATTTACTGCGAGAGTAAATTAAAATATACTGAAGCGTGCATAAAAACTCCCCAGGCTACTCATGTATAAAAATGACTGTCATTCAGTGTACTAGAGTATAATACACACATATATACATGAGAAAATAAAAGCATGCAAGCCAACATGCTATCTGTTGCTGCCGAGCCATGTCCCCAAAATCTCGCAGCGGTCTCGCTCCAGCTTAGCCACGAATCACTGACCTACAAAAGGAAGCAGGGAAGGGAGTGAGTGACAAAGTCACTCAGCAAGCGTTTCCAAACCAAACACTCGCAGGTCAAACAACTGACTACGTGACTCGTCACGTAAGAAGTTCTGCTGGACAGTTTTCTCATTATGATTCTCTTGATATATCGAAGTATATCCATTTTCTGAATTAATCTTACTGAATTCTGATAATTTTCTGTTTTGTTACTGATCTGATACTGTACATGACATGAAATGTATATGTTGATGTCATGTGTATGCTGAAAACTATAAAACTCACCCTCAGGCTTGTTTTTCTGAAAAACTATCTTTTCTGAAAACTCTTTCTGATAATAAAATTGTGATCCGAAGATCCTGAATATAGACGTATAGTATATACTGAAATCTGTATCAGAAAATACTGTATCTGAAAATCTGCTATGCTGGCCAGACTGATGAATACAGGGATTCGACACCCTGGTAGTGTGAGTTCAAATTCCTACTGAATCTACTGATGCACAACCAGCACTCTCTATTAAGCTTGGTCAGTGACCACGTCCTCTCTAGTGGACGCTGGTTTCCCTCTCTAGCAGGTGTGCGAACTCACAGGTGCCCCCTCGTATCCACCCTTATCTGATATATGAAAAATCATATATGTATATCTGAAAATCATACTATTGGATCCTTAGATCCAGTCTAAAAATATATGATATGGCATACCGTGCTAATGCTGATAATCATGCATGAAATGCCGATTTATTAGCTGATTATTGAATTATGTGTGCTTAGAATTGGCTTAAAGTGACCTAAGTTCTCTTTTAACTTCATTTTCTGCTTTTTCTTAAGTGCACGGGCGTGTGTTCTAGGGCGCACGGGCGTGTGTCAAGGCACACGGGACAGTGTGGCCATCGTGCTGCTGGACGTGTAAGGTTCTGGAATGAAAATCATGCAAAATAGACTGGGCACACGGGCGTGTGGTGCAACACACGAGCGTGCATCAAGGGGCACACGGGCGTGTATCACACTGCACGGGCGTGTGGCAGCTTCTTCTCTTCTTCCCGTGTCTCGCATACACGGGCGTGTGGAATTGGGAAAAGCACACGGGGGTGTGTACTCGGGCACACGGGTGTGTGTCTGGGTCACATGGCCAGCCTACAAAGCCGTGTCCCATGCAAAATTGAGGCCACACGGGCGTGCATCAAGGACGCACGGTCGTGTGCTCAACCCAGATTCTGTAGAAAGTGTCTGGAAATTCAGAAATTTCCACACCAACACTTCCACACTCCAAAATCAACAAACATATAAGCTACAAACTGCTACTAGCATGCCCATAATCATCATATCGTCATCTCAAACACGCCAATCATCATAAATAAAACATATATCTCATGCATATAAACATATGCACATATGAACATGGAAAGCCACTCAATCATGTTATCATCCATCACAACATAGCTCAAGCATGCTAAAAACATCTCAATAAGCACACATAAAGATTTCATAAGCTGGAAACAGCCAATCAAGTTCTGAACTCAGCGAAAGAGGTAAGAAAAACACTTACCTCGCGCCATGGAAGCTTAACCTCTATCTCTGGAAGCCTCTGGATCTCTAATCTGAAGCTGGGCTGCTGGGGGATCTCTCTCTGGAACTCTAGGGTTCATTGGAGCTGAGGAAGAAGAAGAGAAAACAAGGGAAATAAGCTGGGAAAGCTGGCAGCGTGCAACTGGAAAAATTAAAACAATATAACTGGCTGAGGCAAGACACACGGTCGTGTGTCCAAGGCACACGGTCGTGTGTGCGGTGGAAAATAGTCATTTCCACCCACCCTTGCGCAGAAACTAAAACTAAGCCCCAAAGGACTTCTAAAATAACTTTTCTACCCCCTGAACTTTCCTAAAATGATAATTCTACCCCTTGGGTCATTACAGGAATGGCCAAAAATAATTGGCCTTAGCCCCCACTGGCTATTTTTTATCATGGTTTTGGCCGTCTCCTTAAAAAAAAAGAAGACCGATATGACAATCTTTATCAAATGGGCTGGTCATCTCGTGAATCAGGAAGTCATTTTCAGTCTTTTAATTCCATTATTGGTGGCTACTATTGTTAATGGCAATGATTATTTTCTTATTTTTATTTTGTTTTTTAATATTTTTTAATATTAATATTTGTTATTTAAATATTAAATTATATTTTTATTACATTTATTTTTTATAAAAATAATTTAGTTATTTTATTAAAAATATTAAAAGAATTGGAAGAAAAATGATTAACAAGTGTGTTTAGATTTTTAAAAGAGAAGCTTATCGTTTCAAAAAACTTTGGAGGGGAATAAGTCATTCGGCCTTATTTTTTTGGGTAAATAGTATAGTCTAAAGTGGGGTTAGTTTTTTTACCAATCTTTAAGAGAATAGCCCACCCACCTACATGGATGTAGAAAGAATATTGTTTTGGGATATTCATGTCGGTCCTACGTGGCCCTTGTAGGCAACAAGATTGCAGGGGGCATGCCACCATCGTACCAATGACACTCGACCTTAAAATCAACAGAGAAAACTACCTCTTAAACAAACCCATCCTTTTTATCACTCATTTTACTTGTGCAACCACCACAACAACAAAAAATTTTTTTTAAAAAAAATGAAAATGAAGTCTCTCTCTCCCTCTCTCTCTCTCTCTCTCTGTGTCTATTGTTTTCCTCCTGCAACCACCACAACAAGAAAGAGATGATTGATGGGGTACTCATTTTGAGCTTTCTTGGTCCAGTTTGAGAAAAGATGAAACATGATGGATGGACACTAGCTAATCTTCTAGATAAGAAAAAGAATTAATTAAAACCATGATCATTTTTACATTTGATAATTGGGTTAGCTTAGTTATGGATAACGTTATACCCCCGTACACTAATTGCATTACCCTTAGTTTGCTTCTTAATTTATTCTCTTTTGTTTTGATTTATTTATTTATTTGTGGCTATATTCATATATTTTCACATATATAATTAATAAACATGATGATAATTGATCTGTTCATTGACACATGATGGGAAAGCTAGTACTGTATTTGGTGGTGAAACCAGCATTTTCTTTCTTCTTATATAGTCAATTCCTCCGGCCTTGACATATAAAAATCCGGTCATGATTGACTTGATTATAGTCTCGTTTGTATGATAAGCACATAACTTTAGGTTTTGGAAAGTTATTTATTTTGGTATCATATTATTTTATTATTCACAAAGCGTTTTAAAGAGAGATACACACACACACACACACATGCATACATACAATTTATGACTCACTCTATGCATCCCAGTATAATGAAGGATAACTATTGTTACATCATCGAATTTTACTTGTTATGTGCTTCAAATCAGAAGATCTCAATTTTGATCATACAAGTACGTATTATTACTTCAATTTATTGAGTAGGGCAGGATTTTGACTTTCTTCTAATATTTGGCAAAATAATAGACATAATGAGTTTAGCTAATAAAAACTCTGGCCATGCCCATCATGTTCCAAATCAATTAACTAGTTCATCATCAACAGTGTCCATTATTATGTATAAGCAGTCTAACCTAAAAAATGATACTATATAATAATTGGCTCCGACGAACACTAGTTTCAGACAAGAATATTTCATATTTTTATTACATATATAAAGACAGATTTTATGTGTGCTATAATTTTTTAATGGATGGATCTCTGTATATAATAAAATATTATAGCATTCAAATTTTGGCTGAAATGAACTACAAAGTACAAACAAACTATGGCGATCACCTGAGATCGTAAAGGCTGCTATAAATTATGCAACTAAACAGTAAATTTTATATAAGCAAAACAAAATCCTTGATATTAACATTTAATTTGATGTTCATTCTAGGGAATTTAAGAATGCAGTAAATCATCATAAGACCCCCTATATTTTTTAACTTCAGTTTTATTATCATTTCTTCTACACGTAAAGACTACTGCAAACTATATTTAATGTTTCTACTTCAATATGCTATGTATCTGGAGTAAGCTAATTGTAGTTAGAATCTTTAAATGTGGAGGTTTCAAGTATGCCCGTCAAAGAGAGAAATTAACAGATATTTTCCCAGAAATTCTATAGCGAGAAATAAGTTGAATATTCAACATGTGGTGAAAGCATGAAGTATTGATAAGTTTGAATTGACAGTAGGAACCCGATTTTGCCTGTATTTTTAGTTAGAAGCCAATTGATACGATGGAAGGAAACAAGCTGTGTCAAATTGTGTGTCAAAATACAATTAGAAACTATTTAGGCAAGTCATACACTTGAAAATTCATTTTAGAAACTTAGGATATAATTTGAATACGTTTATCATGAAATAAAATGCGTGATTTTTTAACATTTTAAAATGCTACAGGAAAAAATTCCTTTTGGTATATGTTTTTACTGAATTATATTTTTTGAATGACAAAATTACCAGACATACTAACTGGAGAGGTCTGAGTAGCAATTATTTTTTAGCTGCGCTAAATTCCATGGCTTAATCATTTTTCTGAGCTTGATGTATGACGGAGCAACCAATTCATTCTTTAGTTACAAACCGGCATAGATAAGAATAAGATATTATCTACTTTTCGTTGCTGTTTTGGTGGTTGTGAAAGATAGAAATTCACAAAAGGTATCTTATTAATTTATTTTCAAATAAAAACTTGAGCTTTTGGCAACAATTTTAAAATTAATTAAGTGGGATCTATTCCCGATAATCGATATCGTGAATTCTTTAACTACATAAAACGGTCCACCACCTCTTTAACGACAAACGACTTATTCCCACCCAAGGCTTATTTAAATGACAATTCCCATCCAAGAAGTTCTAAAAAATTAAATATCCGCCTTTATTCTTTGAAAAGTTCTTATTATACTAATATCCAGTTGTCAACATCTTAATCCAGCCTTGAATAATAATCTAATTACATATCAGTCCAATAGTTTTTGGGTAATAATATACAAATTTTCTGCATACAATAAACAAATCATCAAGATTAATGTTGAGAGTAACTGTGAAAGTCTTTCTGGCAGATCGATAATACGAATATTAACTTATTCAAAGTGAAAATACATGATAGCCCGAAAGAGAATTTATTAGACCATGTGGAAGTTTGAATGGGAAGCAATTATACATCTTGGTCGTAGCAATAATGGTGTGATGAAACGTCGCCATTTTTATTAGATCAGCACTTGTTATGATGAGACGATAGACTTAAAGATAGCTTTGACACTGAATTTTCATGTATATTTTTTGTTTTTATGTCTTGATTTCCTTTGCTCCCATTATTATCATCTTCAGGTTCTTAGAATCTTAGAATAAGTATCAGAACATATGTAATCATAGAGCTGGCTTACTGTCACCAACGTTACACCGAATGAGTCATTAGATTATTATTAATATTATTACAAGAGAAACCTAAAAAAAAAAAAAAAAAAAGGAAAATCTAAAGACTCATCATAGTAAGGAGTAGTGTTTCCTCATATATATAATAGTCATCTCCGTATACACAACTTAAAATATCTTTCCCTTTCCCTGGTTGTTGTAAAGTTGTAAACTAAATAAACGCAATAAAAAACTGACACAGGTTAAAAAGCGAGTTTTACTGTATCATTTGTGTCTCTTTCTAAATTATATAGGAGATAATTCCAGTCGATTAAACTAAACATTATATAGAATTACTAAATCCAACAAAATAGTCTTAATTTTATAAAAATTATTGATCATAGGAGCAAAAAAAATCTTGACATAAATGTTAATTTGACAAAGTTTACAGAATTCAAACAGAGTTTCAATATATTCTTCATTATTTTCCACGTGTCCATCATAATTAAATGTATTGTGCAGACTTCTTATTAATTTTGTATAGACTTTACACGTTAAAGCTTAGATATATTTTAATTTTATAGATTCATAAATCTATAAAATGAAGCTTCTTTGGAGATTGAGACACTTATATACATAATTAGTCACGCTGGATATATAATTTTTACTGTATCTTTTTGTGTATTTCAATATCAGATAATGTAAAAAAAAGAAAAAAAAAAAACACAACTTGAGATGCCTTCTTTGGTCAAGCATTTCGTAATCAAAATAACCTTTTTTACGATCAATTTATTTGGTTGCATATGTAGAAAACATAAACCTTCTAACATATACGTAAACCTTATCTATTAAGAATTAATGAATCTAAAAGCACGATATTAATTGGCTATCAATTTTGTCATAAATATAATTTTATAAGTATCGTTTACAAGGAAAACACAATTTTTTTATAAGGAAAACGTGAAGATGCAATATAATTTGATAACCCGTCTCAACAAACGATTAGTTCTTTGCTCATTGTTTATTAATTTTTCATCGAATAAAACTGGTGGAAAACATTCGTACGTAACTTGACCAAATGAAGGCTGTTCCCGTATTTGCTAGCTTCTATGACTATATCCTGTATGGAATTATACTAATTAATTATGTAATCGAATTATTGCCTGTAATTCATCGAAATGATTCTAGGATCGTAATGCCAGGACAGGATTATATATATTTTATTATTCCATCTCAATCGTGAATTGAGCGGCCATATTAGGGTTCCTCTAGAACCATATTGACAATGATATATACATATTTTTCTCTTAATGCTGGATCCGAAAATGATATCGGCATGGCATCTTTCAGAAAAGAGATACATTAGAATCAAAGTAGCAATTATTCAGTAGTGAGTTTTCATATTATATATATATAATATATCACGTGGAGAACATATTGGAATTAAGGGGCCACTAGAAAAGAGATGAAATGAGAGAAGATGCCATAGCTGGGCTGCCAACAAAAAATTTTTCCCACTAATTCAAAGCTAACTATGCCGAAAAGATTCGCTTCTTTCATGCGCGAAGATCGACGCCCTATATGTGTAGGTATGATTTAACTTCCCTACCTCCAAAAGTTTCCACTAGCTTTTTCTGTTTAAGAATATCTTGAATTTCACAGACGGATGTTTCTTCAACTTGTAAATCATTTGGTGAAAACCAAAACGTGCCCACAGCAACAAGCATGATCATCTGTGGTTGTACCAATTAATATACTTTTCCCTGTTTTGTGGGTTCACGAATAACAGAAATGGTAAAATTTATCCCCCTGTAGTCTGTTGAGTGTTGGCGTAATCCTTTTGTTATTATGCAAATGGTTAGTTTTAGATACGTGGTGGAAATTCTTTCAATCACAAACTAATAATTAATCTAATCAAAATTCCATAGGTAATATGAAGCACTATGAAATATCTTCTACGATACTGGTCTGGCAGGCAAAAGGCACTGAGAAAGCTTGCAGGCTACATATGGATACAGTTTCATATATGTAAGGTTATCCATTAACGCGGCAACAATATACACGTATATCGAAACACTTTAAAAAAACGAATATGACCTTCTATTCATCCATGCAGGAGCAAAAACTAAGATGGAGCAAAATGAAAGGTAATCAGGGTGGAATAATACTTAATTAATTAACATTTAAAATGATATATTTGGTGTTTAGGAGTCAAAAAGGTCATTCCGCGTTTTGTATTTCACAAGGCTGTCTGAAGTTCAATATTTTCCACGGAGTTATTATCATAGTTATATTGTATAGGATAATTTAACGTCTTTGAATATGCATTTAGAATTTGTTTTTTCCCTCACACCTATCTTTATAGTTAATTTGAATGAAAACTGTTGTATTCAAAATACATTTATAATGAGTCATGACGTATAATTGATATAGAATCATTGATATACCATTAACTTTTCTCTTAAATCATACATATTACTCGTCCTTGTTACTATCCATAGATAAGTGGTCTGCAAATTCTTTTTAATCCTTTCTTTGAAATGTGTACAAATGGAAAGACGAAAAGAAAGTACGGAACCCCGGTGGAAGAACAGAAAAGTAGAAAAGGTTTGAGACGAAAAGGGGATAATCACACTTTCATATAAGCTATATTAGGCTTTTGCATGGGTTGTTGCAAGGAAGAAATTATACTCTGGACGTAAAAATTGAGTTCTGAAGAAGAATTTGAATGTATTAGTTGTGAAAACAATTTCAAAACTGAAGAAAAAAGGCTCAGAAATATTGAAGCATACTTAAATACTGTCTTAAATTTATGAATCAAATTCTCCCACAAGCAAACAGTTAAGTATACATCGAACTTTAGGTAACTACAATCTTGTTTGTGACCATTGCATACCTTGAAGAAGAAAAACATATGCCTGGCTTTGTCCGATATATAATCTGAATCTGATAAAGCATTTGTGCTCTTGAAAGAAGGTTTTGCACCAAACATGAACGTGTTTAACGTGGCTATATCTGTCTTCTAGATAGTAAACAATTGTTGGAGATGGTACTTAATATGGCCCCAGAATCTGACCTAAGGATTGGACTTTAGTTAGAATAGTATCGATCTCCTGTAAATAAAAATAAAAATGAACCTATCACCGCAAGTCACGTCTAGCAGACACTTAAAATCAGCCAAATGTGACATTAATATGTTTATAATTGTTTAATTTTTTGCTGGTGGAAGGCTAGATTTGTTCGCACCTGGAATCTAATTTTTATTAATAGTAAAATGTCCAGTTTTTCTATGTAAATTTGTCCATGGACTATCCAGTCGGTGCTTTATTTCTGAAGCAAAGAAGACTATGTTCAGTGTTGAATATTCCACCTGATTCCTAATTAGTGATTACACCCTAATGTAAATTTCTTAATCATATAGTTTTACCTTCCTTCAGTTAAAAATGGACGAAATATAAAGCTAAATACTCGTATGAGCACCCAACCTTATAGCCTAGAGGTAATGCTATCCTCCAATAATTTTGTTTTATTATACTTTAAATCACTTGATAATGACTTTCTTAATTAAGTGATTGTCCACCACGCGCTTAGCACGTGGTATGTTTCGTTGGGTAGCCACCATCAATGTTAATGTGAGTTGGATGTTTTCAGGAGTTGCTTCAAATAGTAAAACATCAAAGATTATAACAGGAGGATAGAGTTCGAGTAACAGAATTTTAATTAGTGAAAAGGTGTTAAGATAATTCTGGATTAAAGGCTGTCGAACCAAAAGATTTGAATATCTTGAAAAATAAAAACAACTGTCAACGAAAGAACTCATTCCTATTCTCCAATTTTTATTGGGATTTATTTAGAAAATCAGTAGGTGTAATTTAGAAACATTTTACTCCAAGGTCCAACTTGGCCCAAAAAATCAATTTTTCCTAATGTGAAAATGTTAGGAATAACGTGAGCAAATTCTCACTAAACCACAATTGGGCCGGGTCCAGCGGGGCTCTTGGTTTCAACAGAGAAGTGTTACAACTTTATGTTTTCGGATTGGTCAAGGGAGGAAATTTCACTCAATATTCGTTTGAAAAGATCTTATCTATTAATTTTGAAAACTCTAAATACCCAATTATTGACAATTTTTCATCCACTTTTTCTAACTCTTTATTTAAAATAACTAAACTATTTTCATTACAAACAAATATAATAAACATATAATTAAATATTTAAATAAAAAAATAAAAAAATAAAAATTACAGTCATAATTGCTAATAGTTTCGTCGATAACAATGGTTGCCAATAAGTCAATCAAAAGATTAGAAACGACTTCCTGATTCATGAGAAGAACAAATTTGGCTATTTCAGTTAGTGGAAGAGGTTAGATCTGTTTCTTCCATTTTTGGCGAAAACTCCAAAAAGCTATAGCATGAAATGGTTAGTGAGATTGAAGTTGACCATTTCTAATTATTTTCTATTACGTTTGATAATATAGATGGTTATATATGACCGTTTTTACTAAAAATAGAGAACACTAAACTAATTTTTTTATCACATGAAGAGGCCGTAAATTAAAAGATTATTGTCAGCCTCTTTTTTTATATAATGGCAACCACCGCTGGTAATAGCGGTTGTTGCTGCTTTTATTTTTTTTTTTAATTTTTTATATATTTTATGATTTGTTTTAATAATTTAATCAAATTTATTTTATTATTTTTAAAATTATTTTTATCAAAAAAACGGAAATACCAGTCGTTCGGCCTTTCGGATTTTGTCTAATTTGCTGGGTCGGCCCAGCATGATTCACTGAGTTCCAAACTCGTACGAGGTTGCTCTTATAATATAGTCAACAGTTTTACAATAAGAGTTATGATAAATTCAACTTTATAATTCTATACATAATTAAATTTATTGAATATAAATATCCGGTTTAATAAAAAATTAATGTTATTTTTCATGCTCCAATTAATCAGTTTTTGATTACTAAATTTTGAATTAGTTGCATGAGGTTTATTTGTTCTCTCTCTCTCTTTTTTTTGGAATTTTAAATATAAACTGAATTTTTATTTTTAAAAATTTTAATAAGGAAATTATTTTGCTTTTAAATATATATTTATTAATTATATTGTTTTACTTTTATATATGATTTAATCATATGATTTTATTAGCATTTAAAAGTTATGCTCGATTTGAATATCTACGAAAGTCAAAATTATATAAGAAACTTAACGAGGAAATGAAACATGATTATCACAGTTATCAAGTCCAGAAATTCGAAAAACCTCAATACAGATACAAATTACTTGATTTTGCATGCAATATTGTTAATTAGGAGACATCATAACTATTAATTTACTACATTAATCTTAAACAATGAAAGAAGAAAGAAGCTGAATGCAGATACTAATAAAAGATATATAGTTCGGGTGCATGGCACTAGATATCCTCAACATGTTTATCTGACAATCCCTTCCGACTACTAGACATACTCCACTGATCAGAATTGGCCACCGAAGAAGACACAGAATTACCACACTTAGCCACTGTCCTCACGCTCTCAATTAATGCTTCTGTTCGTGCCTCCTGTGCCAATATCTCTGCCAACTGCTCCGGACTTATAACCAGCTTAACCTTCCAAACACCACTACTGTTATACCTTGGTAACACTTCAGCCTCACTTCTCTTCGATGTCTTTTGATTATCAAGTGACATGCGGTACGTTGTCACTAAAGATGACGAGGAGAAGGAGGAGGAGGAGGATAGGTTGGTGTTTTGTCTTGTGAACTTGTCGTTGAGTGGGAGGAGATAGTATAAGTTACCTGCTTGGAGCTCTTCGGTGTGTAGAAGAGGTTGACAGAAGAAGTCACGTGTACGATATATGGCGTGGCCAGGGAACTCGTTGGTTATGTTTTCAGCAGTAATGGGTGCGCAGAGCTCCATTATCCCCCCGTTCGAAGTTACCACTTTTATCATCTCTTCCACTTCTCCAAATCCTTTGAACACACAATTTCCCATCTTTGCTCTCTTTCAATTTTCTGGCTGTTAGATATGTTGTTTTGGCAGGGAATCTTGATGCATGAATTGTCGGTCTGAGGTTTCTCGAGGATTTCCTCGAGTGCTATCCAGCCGACACAGCCATTACTGTAATCTAAATCTCGTGATTTTTATAGTTGTAGTGACCCTACCTATATTTTCACTGCACCGATGATGAATGTTAAATTGACGATTCTTGACCGTTGATATAAGCCAAAATCAGAAAAGGTTGAGAATCGAATATGTGGAAAAGTATTTAGCAACGGACATGATTAAGCTCAGTGTACATAGGTCAACTTTCCGGTGAAAAATTTTGAGAAATTGACTGGATGTCTGGACTTTGATCATCAAGGTTTTTTTGTAGTCAATGGCTACATCATTTTCTACATGCTTTTTAATCTTTTTAGTTCACACGTGGAGCCCACTTTTCGTCTGACTTCTGCATCAAAAAACGAGAAGGTTTGGACGTGAAGGTACGTGGGTCCTTCTTGATCCATTTACGTCTCTGCTTACCCTCCAAGTGGCGAAGAAAACCGACTGAATGGAACGACACCGTTGTGGTGCCACTGATTGAATTTTTATGTACAGGAGGTAAAGGAGCAGCAGGGATGATTTTTTTTAAAGTTGTTTAAAGGGGTAGTTTTTTACGGTAAGAAGGAATTAATGATGGGCTCCTATTGGTTAATGAATGAAGGAGGACATCTTTCGGTTCGGTGGCAGACATTGTTTACCTTTGAAATTGATGGTGATGATGAATTGGCCTTAACCGAGAGGACGTTTGTCCAACTTGAAGCTTTCTGTTTTGCAATGGCTACGTCAGATAAGACCAGAATCAGTTGGAACTTCATTCAAATTGAAAGGGGTAAATTACAGCTTCTCACCTAAGCTTAGGCCAAAAAAACACTTTTATCACTGGACGGTGTAAATGACATTTTTTCAGCTTAAGATCAAACTTGGTCAATATATTTGACTTTTATACAAATGCAAAAATTTCAATTATCAGATTTTTTCTAATTATTTTTAATTTTTTCAGAATTTATCTTATCATATTACATACAGATATAATGTTTTCGCTCTGTTATTCAAAAAACCAACCCACAAATTCTTTTTATTATTCGGAAAACAAGCCCATTAAATTTTATCAGCTAGCCAACGACACCCTATTTTTTAATTTATAATTTCTCTAATTCAATCTTCTCTTCCACTTAGTGAAAAAACAAAACACACATATTATTTTTCCCATTAATCTTGTTACTATCATTATTAATCTCGATTTCACTTGCCACCATTATTTTTTTGTTGTCTCACCAATCACCAATACTCTTGACAATCCTTTTAAGGCCTTCCACCAATTCAATTAGACTTCTATTATCTTTTCCCAAAACAAAAATGATACCAAATTCTATCTCATTTCTCTCTTATATTGTCTATTGTCTTTCTTAAGTCCAACTCTAACGCAACCTCCTAGCAATCCTCTCAATGCTATTGCCAAAATTTTCTCTATTCAATTCTCTCATCATCATTATCGATCTCGACTATCATTATTGGTTTTGACTTCACCGACCACACTAATTTTCATCATCTCACCAACCATTACAATTTCCAACAATATGCTATTGTCGATTATTTCTCCCATTAATCCTCTCACCATAACGTTGATCTCAATTTCACCTAGCACCACTACCTCTTTGCAACCTCACCAATGGCCCCAACTCTTGACAATCCTCTCAATGCAACATTTTTAGTTTCTTTTTTCTTTCCTTTATTATATCTCTCACTGAACCTATCACCACCATCATCATTTTCAACTTCAGCTCCATACTACTCCCATTTTTTATTTTTTCATAACTCCCAACTTTTCCTTCTACGAATCTATGCCATTTTATTTATTTACTATATTTTTTAATTCTAGGAAATTAAAATAATGATTTTTCCCTTTTACTATAGAGTTAAGTTTGATTCCAGGGGAAAAGTATGCTATATGCGACCAAGGGGTGACATGTTCATAAGACAAACCTTGAGCGGCAAAATGTAATTTGCTCATTTGAGAACAGGTTCATTATTATACATTTGCTTAATGTTTTGAACTCTATCCAAATGATTAGACCACTTACCATTTGTTGATTCCCTTGAAGAAACTAAGTATTAAAATCCGTTGGGGATATGGATCATCTTGCAATCTGATCTTACTTGACTGTTGAGCTATATAGTCATTTGTTATCGAGGGTGACAGATGGCTGTGAAACAAAAGAGCATTTAATTCAATTTTGGGCCCCCCGAAATTCCCTTGAAAAGCTGGTAGTGAATGATGTGTCCAGGATTAGTGGTGGCAAAACTACTTCAAATTTGAATAAGTGGTGATTGCCCAACTGGCATCATATACCAGTCATTACTATAACGTTTCCATTGTTGGCTTTATGGAAGGCTCTTTAACACGTTTACAACAATTTATATGTAGTTTCTAGATATTGTAGTTGTTATTCAGAAGTTCATCTATATAATCGAAAATACGCCGTTTCAATTATAATCATCTACTAATTATTTTTTAAAATTTGAATAAATGATTAATCTCAGTTATGTCGAATCCCTCCCCATCTCTAAAACTTTAAAATTAAATCATCTTAATTAACCCTCATCCCTGCTCTTTCATCTTTGTCTTTCTTCTTCTTATCTTCTAGAAATTTTGAATTAAAATCATAATTGCTGAAGCCTAATGTTGACCGCACCAAAGCGTCACCTTTAACATCTATAGTAGTTGGCTGGTAACCCTACCAGATTTCTACAGTATTTCAAAGGTATCTTAATCGTGCAAGAGAAATTCTATAGTGTATAACATGGCCCAAGTTAATATGCTGAAGTTTAATTTATACTCTTATGGATTGACACGTTGCGTCATTTGTCAACTAACTCAAGAATACGAAAACATATTGTATGATAATATCATGTATCTGATACATCTTGAACATTCTCTTCGTACAAATACTTTATGTTTGTATTTGATTATACGTTTATTTGTTCAAATAAGATAAGAGCGGACCTCTTAAATGCATTAAACATGTTTAATTATTTAATTAAAAATTAACTTAAACCTAGCAACTACAAGCTATACACATGCATGAAACGAGGAAAATAAATTTTGTTCCGATCTTAGTATCGATTTTTTCAAGATGAGAAATCATTCATCGTAGACTTAATGTTCGAAGCGTAATTTTCTAATGGGACAGTTGCATTGCATACTTTAAAGCAAGCTTTATATCTGTCAAGTATGAACTCAGTCTCAAGGATTAATCACATTGCCACATGCATGCATTATACATACACGTTTCGAGATTGTCATATTAATCTCGACTTATCCACCAAGAAATACGAATCTCATAACCTTGAGAGAGATGGGGAATCGGTTTGGAAAGAAAAAAGTGGTGGAGCAAGGGAATCGTGAATTGGAAGAAGTCGAAGGGGTTATTCCACAACCATGCAAGTTGAGGATTAAAGTGAAGATGACTGCAAGCCAACTGAAGGAGTTGATGGCAAAGGCGGATATAAGCAAAGACAATTCGGAGTTATGTCGATTGATTATGCAAGAATGCGCAGAAGGAAGGTTAACTGCCGCTACCGTTAATTCTGGTCAGGGTCCAGTACAAGATCTTGCCGGGAAAACGAAGTTGGATACCATCAGTGAAGAAGATAATTAATAATTGTTGTAAGAAAGAGCTAAGTCGATATACTATCATCGTAGTACAAAACTTGCGGAGTCCCATCTCATATATATATATATATATATACATATATATATTAATATATATTTAGTAAGTGATGCTTTTTTTTTTTAACTGTATTTTTCTTTTAGGTAGACGATGAGTTGATATATTTTCAACATTTCTTATTTCTGCTATCATGTTCAATGCCTGAATTTGATCAACTCATATATAAATGCATTAACATCGTCAATGATTCATGTTCCTTAGGTTTCTCAATTTTCTGGAAGTTAAGTGGTCTTGTGATCTATGGATTCTGCTAGATCGCATGTTTTTTTTTTTGGTTATCTTTTTCAACGCTTTAAAGTGATAACCTCAAATTTCAAAGCCTTAACATCGTCAATGGTTGATGTTCATTAGGTTTTTGGGTATATGGTTCCTGTTTCGCAGGTTTTTATGTTTAACGGAAGTTAAGTGGTCTTATGGTCTATTGGATTATGAGGTGTTATGAGTGAGCAAATCTTGTCCTCGAGTGGATTATATATGATGTCGGAGTCAGGTAATTCGTCCTCGAATGTTGGGGTTGAATTAATAGTCAAGAACAGGCATGGGCTGAGACAACCCAACTTTCGGGCACTTTATTGAATGAAATAGTCTTAGGCTATGGATCCCAATCTCTGGGACGTCCAGGCTTGTTCTGGTTAGGCAGCAAGATTGATTGTAGGATCTGGGGTACGTGATAAATTAGACGAAACTTCGCTAAAAAATTTGTATTAAACCTAACAAATTCACCCATTGTTTCGACTAATTAGTGATGATTAATAGGTTTTTCCTTTTCCTATGTTAATAAATACGCATATCATGCATGTCCGTTTATCCATAAATTAAGAAATAAATCTAAATAAAAACTGTTATGATTCAGTCAGAAGTTTTTTTTATTTATCAGCAGTGCAAACGTAAAAACATCAACTCAATGGCGATTGCAGAACATGTACTAGGAGTCTATCACGTAATATTTTAACGGCAATAAGTACGACATAATCGGCAGATTCTCGCTTGTGACTCGACTGTCCAAACTCGACGATCAAAGAAGATAGCACTTGAGATAGTGACACAATCACACAGCACAACGCTGGTTTTGTTACAATAGAGACTAAAAAGCAAGTCCAGGAAAAATATATCTGGTCATGTTTAACTGTAAAGTCCCTCTTCTCACTGAGTCACTGACCACACATGCATGGCAATGGCATGCAAGACCAACTAGTGAAGTGACCATAACCGTTGAATTTTCATTAATAATAACATTTAACCATCGAAGCGAACACCAGCAAAAAGATTACACTGGGGATAAATATAATAAACACTGAACACTGCCAACAGCATGTGCTACTTCTGACGCTCCATCCCTGGGTTTGCAGCCTTCACCATCATGTGGATGCCCAGATTCAAGAGTAAGACCCTCTCCACATTTTTTCACGCATACTTCATTCTCAGCTCGGCTTGGCTTGCTTGTCACTACTCTATCACTCTCCATCACTGTGTCACGGTCTTAATTTCTTAATTTCATTTCTTCACCTTTTCTTATCACCCCAACTTTAATGGATTATCATAATAATTTACCATGTTTTAAGTTCGTATATATACTTTAACTACAGACACCGTAGAACATATACAGATGATCACAATCTGATAATTTTTTTTTAATGCCTGAACAGATCAAAATGAGTGGGGCCAAGACGCTTTCAAGATTTTCCTCAATTTGGATAGAGATTCATTGATTTTGTCGAGATCAATCCGATTTCGAATCTATAAATTATCATTTGATTTTAAATTTATATTTAAAATATAGGTGTGTGTAATGATTTATAGTTGGGTGCATCTATTATTGCATTCTTTAAAAAAGTTGAATTTTAAAAATTATTTAACCCATACAAAATATATATTAGATCAATACTTAACCAGATTAAAACTATAAATAAAAACAAAAAGAAAATGATGAAAATATGAGGAAAGTGCTTTCTAATTATGGTAGTATTTTTTACAGATGAAAGGATTACAGAGAAAGAGATATAGAAAAAGCAAGAAAGAAGTGTTATGAAAAGAATCAGAAATGAGATTAAAACAAAAAAAACAAAAACAATTTAGGTTAGACTATGAAATTTGAGGAGAAATCCACGTTAAAATTTAGATAAAGAATCTAAATAAGGAAATAATCTCATTTAATTCCAATTAGCAAATGAATTTAAAAGGGATATTTTAATTTTATATAGAAATAACATCAAGTCCCTTTCATATTGACATCGATCTCTCCATTCAATCAAACTTTAATACACTAAATCTGTATCAATATTTTAATAATTTTTAAAATTCAACAAGGAAGGTTTGTAGGATTATATTATAATGTTGGATATTGGATTCGAATATGACGGTCCATTTACAAAGCTTCTATACAAAAGACTATCTAATATTAAACTGTTCTCATTTCATCCCATGAACTCATTGTATAGAATACAATGATAAAACTAAGAAAATTTCTCAATTTCAAATAAAAATATGATTAATTAGATTTTAATTCGAGGTCCCAATGGATCGTATCTAATCATACATGGTTATAAATGAGACTTGAATGGATTAAGCTGGCTCGGCCTCAGTGGCTGCCATCAAGAGAGCCGACAAATCTATAGTAAAAAAAATACTGAAATAAAAAAATGGAAACAGGTATAAAGTGAAAAATAATTATTAAGTATTATAGAGTTAAAAAAAGTAAAGAAAGGTTAAAAAAAAGAGGAGGTTTGACCGAACTCTACGACAGTCCAAAGCGGTTGTGTGGTAGCGACAGTCATGATTCGCTTCCACGGTTTTAATTGGATTTGGTTGAGATCGAATTACCATTATTACGCTTTTCCTTCTAATTTGTATACCATTTGACCAGTACTGACGCCGCTTACAGCGCTTACCAATAGTTTTTGTTTTTTTTTGGTTTTCGTATTTTCATATTAGCCACATGTAAAGACAAATTTACCCCTTAGAAAATTCATGTCAAATTTGAATCTCCAATAGCCATTGGCGAAGTTTAAGAAAATAGTTAGAAGAAAAGATAAGTAGGCGGACATTAAGTCGTTTTTCAAAATCTGCGTGGAAGGTCGGGGGTAGTATAGGGTTTTAGAAAAAGTAAGGAGGTGAAGGGCGCTGCAATGCAAGTTGGCGAAGGGTTAATTTAGTATTAAGATTTTAACAGAATTTAGAAAGTTACGGTTTTGAGGGACTTCGGGGGCTTTTTCAGTTAAGGGAATGGTTAGAGGTGCAGCTCAGATAAGCGAGAGCAATAGAAAGAGAGGTGAAGGCCATAGCCAAAAATGGACGGACAGAAGATTGAAATTTAAGAGAAGGTGAGAGAGATGGAAACAGAAGGTTGAATACAGCGAAGCAGATGTTTATGCAGACCCACCCACACGCATATATGTGCGTATAATATGAATAAGATAAAGAGGGAAAGTGGTTGAGACAGCAATAAAAGGTTGGTCTTTGAGTCTTTGATATTTCATTGGACAACCTTGTCTACTGTTGTCGTGTGTGCCCACTAGCAGCTTTTTTGTCTTTCTCCATTTCTCTTCTCTTCTTTTTCCGTTCTTCCTCACATCATACCAATCTCTCTTCTCTCTACTGTTATAATTTTTTTTGTATATATAATTATTTTGCTTCTAAGGGTTTCCTTTTTCTTTTTCTTTCTCTTTCTCTTTCCACCACCCTCAACAGTAATGATTTTCTCGTTACGGGTATCGTTGTTGGGGAATCTGAGGAGTTGCGGTTGTGCAAAAGTCGCAGTTATAACAACTGAAAAACAACAAGAAGAAGATTATTCCAAACGAATACAAATATAAACTGCACGAGTTCATGAGACAAAAAGAGTTCTTCTGTTCTGATTGATTGATGTGATCATCGTCAAACAAACGCTTATTTTAACCGTTTTTCTTTCGATTGCTTCTCTATATTTTGGCTTCTTTGGGTCTGTTGGTTTCAGTTGTGCTTCTGGTTCTTTTTCTTCTCCTTTTCATCTTTCTTTTCTTCTTTTATTCGGGTGTTTTTCGGTTCGTTTTCTTGTGAGCTTTATCACCATGTCTCAACCACGACAATTTCAGATGGGGGGCGGTAACAATACAGGAGAATACAATGACACAACTTTTACTAAAATCTTTGTTGGAGGTTTGGCTTGGGAGACTCAAAGAGATACCATGAGACGTTATTTTGAGCAGTTTGGAGAGATCCTTGAGGCAGTTGTTATTACAGACAAGAACACCGGGAGATCCAAGGGTTATGGCTTTGTAAGCCTCTATTGCAAAGATATTTTTCTTTCCTTCCATTTTCCTTAATCAATCATTGTTATGATAAAAAGGAAGCTCTTTCTGATTTGTGATAAGGTCACATTCAAGGATCCAGAGGCAGCCATGAGAGCATGTCAAAACCCATCACCTGTCATTGACGGAAGGAGGGCAAACTGTAATCTTGCATCCCTTGGTGCACACAAGACTCGTCCACCAACTCCTCAACATGGTTATCATCTCTCTTGTTTCTTTTTTTAAAAGATTTGTTCATTTCTTGGTCTTGTAGAATATTGCCGTGGTTATTGACTTTTAAAGTGAATTAATGAGCCCTTCCACATTTACCTGATAATGAATAATGAAACGTTAGAAAATGGCAATGTTGGATACTTGATTTTGATCTCTCTTAAAATGCCTTCATTTTCTTTAAAACATTTTATTATGGAACTTATTTATATAAAATTTATTTTATTTTTATTGATCTCTATATCAAGTTTCAACCTTTGTAATTGCGAGTTCTTTTTTTCTCTATTATTTCGTTTCAACGTGAATCTAAGAAGTATTTTTATCCAGTATAGTGATAAAAAATTTTGTTTGATTAGAGAATATAAAAAATATAATCGTAGGTTCCGGACGATTTAGACCAACATCTGGATTGGCAGCCTCGGCTTCTTATCAAGGCTTCTCATCAGCATACATCCATCAACCTACCAATCAATACACATTTCCTTATTCGGCTTACGGGTAAGCTATCAGATTTGATTCATTAAACATCGTTAAATACCATATATTATGTATATTAACCTTTAGAACCAAAGTTATTTGTTGGATATTCACCTTCTTTTTTTTTTTTTTTTGGTTGGTTGAACTTTTAGGTTTACTGGATATTCTCAAGACACCATGTACCCTTTGGTTAGTGTCTCCTTATTATGTACTTAACAATATGGTGGAGAAATATTGCATTAAACCTGTTGAACTGAGCTTAAGAGCTGTATATATTTCGCAGAACTACTACAGTCTTTATGGCGGCCAACAATTCTCACCTTACTTCACTGCTGGGTCGGCAGGAACTCCAGGAATGTTCCATAATATGTATCCGTTTTATGCTCAATACGCACAGAGTGGTCAAGCTCAAGGATTTGGAATTCAATATCCCCAAATGTTGCAGTACCCATATTTGCCTCAGCAGTATGGCACAACTGGGATCCTGTCACTTCCTTCTTCTATGCCGGTGACAACTTCTAGCACAGGTTATAAAATTTCTTAAATACATTCAATTTATCATTACAATCTTAAGTACTACATATTGATATTGTGTTGGAACAGGTGTAACTACAACAACAAGTGCGGCTGCAACGGGAACAGGTGCTTCACAAGCACCTGCAACTGCTTCTGAACAAAATTCATCCACTTAATTGACGTTGAGAAACCTCGTGTCTTCTTACAAGACTAACAAGATGTGGATAAATGGCGATGAGAGTCTGAGCAAAGGGAAAAACAAATGGATAAGAGCAAACCCATTAATTAAAGTCACTGATTCAGGAAAAGGAATCCAAGAATCAAGCATCAGAAAAGTTTTTTCAGGGAACAAGTATATTTGAGATATAAAGTCATCGCTAGCTCCACTAACTTTCTTCAATTCAAACTCCATTCATGCCCAACATTTTATTGTCATTATCATCATTGTCGTCGTCATCGTACATGTTTCATTTAATTAGGACAAGAAAGTAAGTAGTTGTTAGCAGTAGGAGAAGATGATATTCATTTATGTATTATTGTCATAGGGTAGAAGCTAAATATTGGCTTTGGATTCTACCTAGGATACTAATTATCAGATGATTGTGCCTCGATTGCATACAGCATCCGAAGACATAACTCTTTTGTTTATATTTCAAGTAGTTGGTTCAAACGATTGATTTTGTATCTTTGAACCAAGATTGATCGGACAAAGAAAAAAGCGAGCTTGGATAGCTTTGCTATTAACTTGTACTCTCTTTCTTTCTTCCTTCATTGTTCATGATTGGTACTTTTTAAATTAGGATTAGTTGGAAAAAGAAGACAATGTCTCTTTTATTTCTTTTTTATCTTATTTTTATAGACAATATTCTTCCTTTACACTTCATCTTTCATTTTCAGTCGGCATTCTTTATAACTTTTCCTTTTTGCATGAGTGATGAGAGTATCTATGGGGTCGGTAGCATGTGTTTGGAATCCGAGGGGATCTAACAAGAGTCAATGGATGTCCTTGCCTTTTCTGTTTCAAAGTTGAGCAACCTCCCTCCTGGTTGACAAAAGTTTCTTCCAAATAAATCAACATATAAATATAAATATTAATCAACAGCCTAATGAAAGAGAATGGATTTTATCCCTCTTGTTTGGAAATTATCAAATTTCTTATTGAATCCGATTCCTGAAAATAACAGTTAATCTTTCTGCAAACATAATCTAAAGTTAGAGATAAGGTATATAATTTCTACAAATGTAGCAAAACAAGAAAAACCCCGATAGGTCTAAAAGCACTAGGCCCCAACTCCAAGGCCAGATCCTTATTTTGAATATTCATGAATTCTTTTTGGTTCCTGTGACATAGTAAATTAGTAGTTAATGTACATATGTTTTTTATCAAATTAATTATATTTTGCATTATAACGCCCTAATCCTGTCTTACCTACTATGTAGTCTGGTAAGTTTGTTTGTTTGACGAGAAAACGGTGAGAAAGTATGAAAAATAGTTTTTGAAGGCACCCATTATTAATTATTTTCATTTAGAATTTTCACTTTTATTTATATATTTGAGTTACTTCTGCAATTTGATTGACCATGAGCAAAACTGATAAGAATATAAATGGCTAAAACTTCCTGTTGTTGTTAATTCTTTTGTGAAGTAGTGTGGTTGTATTTGGATATTGGTTCGGTTTTTCCTTGACAGTTTTATAGGCTGAGAAGATTTCACATTGGTGAAAGCAGCCAATGTTACTGTTGACTCTTACTGGCCTGGCTGGTTTCCGAAGCGGGCTGTGAAAAAAGACATTGATGAGTGATGACTTATTATGAATGTGGGCTCTGGTGGCGCTGCAGCAGCAGCTGTTGCCGCCCCTGCAGGAGGTGCTGCTGGGGCTGATGCTGCTCCTCCACCTGAACTACAACAACTTTTTTAGTGTTTTTGAAATTTTCTAATATAGGTACCTAATAATTTGCGGGGTTTATGTTGTATGATGGTTGACTTCTGGACGTTTTAGTATTTGTAGAAGCCCATGGACTAGATCCGGGCTCGATGTGCCGAGGCTTTTGTTATTTTGAGGTGTAGATGATCCCAATGCACCACTATCTGTTCAGTAGCCCATTCATACAAAGTAAGGCTTTTTATGATCAGAATTCAACCTTGAGACCGATCACATGCAGATGTTGGTTTTGGTTCAACCTAATTCAAAATATGTATAACTGCTTGTAACAGTAGTTGACAGCATTTAGGACATACATAATGTCTAACAATTTAAGTTAAAAATATAATCAAAATAAACATTTGAAAGCTCCCTGTAGAAAGAAAAAAACATAGAATACATTTTGCTTACATATTACGAAAGCAGTACAATCAGAGGCATTTGAGTCATGGAAGTCATTCATTCTATGGTTTTTGATTGTTTCTGAATCAATCCAGATAAAAAATTTCAGATATGTAATTCAGTCAATTCAATTCTTTGTCATTAAATTAATCTATCCAACGGTTTGCATGGTGTTGACATTTCCTTGAAAGCAATCCTATTTCGAGTTAAAAAAGTTCTTTAAGAGGAAATCAGGATGCTTAAATCGTGAGACGGGGTTCCAGGAGAGTTGGCCCTTGACTACGCCACGTACTAGATTGGAAAAGCTTCGTACTCAAAGAGAAAGCTATGACCGGAGCTGGGCGATTTAGTTGTTTGCAAGAGCTATTAAAGCACTTTTAAATTATTTGAAATTGCATATAATTGGTAACGCTTAATTTATTGACCATATAATCCCATAATATGGGCTTGTTGCGTACAAATCAGCAGAATTCAAAGTTGCAGACGTTAGTTTCCAGGCGGAGGAAGAAATAAATAAAAACATGTAGAATTTGAAGTTATGGTGTAGCAACATTTTCCTTGGCAAGTGGAGCAATCTCCTCACCATCGATTCCAGGTTCACTGCCATCTACTCCCAAACTTAGCAGCACCTCTTCCCACTTCTTAGCGGGTCCCTGTGTCATGGCATAGCAAGCAGAATCAGCCTAAAAAACTCTGTGGGTCCTTGGTTACTACCGAAACCTTCATTGGGCATTAGTTTCAAGAACCTTGTTGTACAAATTCTAAAGTATGACTTACTTTCCATGAAAGATCTTGAGCCATGCAATTTTTTATCATTTCAGTCAAAGCTTGAGTACCATATGCTGCGAGGGCTCTTTTGACACCTGTGGCCACTGCATTGACATCCGCTGGATCCACCACATCACACTGAAAGATTAAAATAGGGGATTTAATCTAATACTCATTCAAAGATGAAAGAAATATTTTAAAGTTGCTTTATTTATGGAAAAATAGGATATCACTAGGGGTTACTTCAACACTGAAGCTTCCCATCTGGAATCCTGTGAAACCTTCTTTCACAGTGTCAACCAGTCCCCCAGTGGAGGCCACAATAGGTACCTGCAAAGGGCAAGGGTATCAAGCATATAATATGTGTAACATATAGCATGAGCTAGCAGATGATAGAAAACTTCAGTTGGACATCATACAGTTCCATAACGCATAGCATGTAATTGTATAAGACCGCAAGGTTCAAATCTGCTTGGAACCAAAATAAAATCAGCTCCAGCTGTTATCATATGGGCTAGAGGGACATTGAATTTTGCCACTCCTCTGGCCTTGTCTGGGTACAGTATCTCCACTTCTTCAAGTTGCTTCTCCATTGCTTTTTTACCAGTACCCTGATAGAATTTAAAAAGCCAGCTCAGGATACATGGATTTACAGATTCATTTATGAGAGAGTAATAACTTGTTTTTTGATACTTACAAGGACTATTATCTGAACATTTTCTCTGATTAATTGGGGAATGGCTTCCACAAGAATGTCTGAGCCTTTCTGCTCTTCAAGCCTACCAATGAAGCCTATGACAGGGATGTTTCTATCAACTGGTAACCCAACTTCTGCTTGGAGGGCTTCCTTCAAAAGAGGCTTTGCATCAACAACCTGACAATATCAAAATGTAAGAAATTTTTATTGGGCTAAGATCTTAAAATATTTATTATGCGAGAAGAGATAAAATTAAAAGATTCTTACAGTGGAAGCATCGTATTTGACACCTATATATTTGTCAGTTGACGGGTTCCACTCCTGGACATCCATCCCATTCACAATTCCAGTAATGCCAGTTTTACGAATTATGTTATCCAATTCCACTCCTTTGTCTATGCCAGAAACAAGTTCGTGGGCATAGTGTGGACTAACAGTTAAGACCTTGTCTGCTTCTAATATTCCAGCTTTCATTGAGTTGATTTTCCTACCCCTGACAGGTTTATCATACCTGTAGAATAGGATTAGCGGCATAGCAGTTTCAACCTTCACCAACTCTCCACTATAAACTATTAAAACCATACCCATCTATAAAATCAAAGGAGCCTTTAAATTCATTTGGGAGATTGAGAAGTGCAAAATCTGCAAATGCAAATCTCCCTTGGTAAGCAATGTTGTGGATGCAAAAAGCAACCTGTCAACCAAAATAACCGATTTTCAAGTACCTAACAAGGTATCCAGAATTTTAATATGCTACATACAGACAAGACTCCTTACTTTGGCACTTTTGTAAATTCCTTTGTCTTTGTACATAGATTTGAGGTAACATGGAAGAAGGGCAGTGTGCCAATCATTAGCAATGAAAACAACATCTTCTCCTGCACACAAAGAGACCAAAATAACAGTTCATAATTGATGTTGTTTAGCAGATCCTGCTGGTTTCAAGAATCACAGGGTCCTTACCATATGGTCCAGAGAAATATTTACTACTGTTAAGATTTAGAACCCTTGGTGCTTCCAGAGCTGCCTGAAAGCATGAAACATTACATTGGATACCAGTAACTACGAAATGGCATAGCTACTTCGTTGTTTTAAACAACCATTTGAAGGGTTAGTAAAGGAAAAAAGCAATATAATGAGTACATCCAAATACATTATACTATTAAATCAGCAGTGTTAGTGTGTATGTTCTGTTGCAAGCAGATCTTCTCGCTCACATCTACCTACTTCCCAGACGGATAACACCATCTGTGCTAACAGAATTTTGGGCATATATATATTTATGACTACACGACATCCCATATTTACTTCCTAATAATTGATTTTCCAACTAATTGATTTTCAAATATTGTTTCTACTATGGACCTGGCGAAATTAAAATAGCAATTCCAACAGGGTAAAGTTGTCAACCTGGCATAACAAACTGAATCGAAGTTGGTTGTCTTGGTAGTCCACTCCAGTTATAGGCCCGTAGATTTTGGATTTAGTTTTTCCCCACACCTTGAGTTCATTCGTCATAACAAAAAAAATGTTAACTTAGAGGCAGCCACCATCAAATTTGAGACATGGAATGAAAATGATTCAGGAAACTACCTTCTCAAGGAACAAAGGATGATCCACAAACACCCGATCAACACCTCGTTTGTAACAATGGAAAAAGCGAACTTTTTCAATTTTGTCTCCAACTTTAACCTATACCCAATTTATCAAAATGTGTACTGTGAATCTAATAAAAGCACAAAAAGCATGAGAAGAAAGCAAAGCCAATTTGTGTGATAAGAATATAATATTAGACCTCAATTACAACATCTGTATCCCAAGCATCTTTGTACTGGTCATAACGAGGAGCGATGGTCATGACACGGTGCCCAAAAGCCTGTAGAAGGATTCAGTTGTGTCCATCATACACTCAAAAACAAATTCAACCTATGTAATGCCCAATCACTAAAACCTGGTGATTGATCGAAATAACAATGAAGCAAAAGAGTGACGTAAGCTTACGGCCAAAGCTGGTGGCAGACCTCCCAGAACATCTCCAAGGCCACCAGTTTTGCTCCATGGAGCAACTTCTGCTCCCACAAATACCAAATTCATGCCACTTCTACAAATAATTATTCCCGTATTCCTGCCATTTTCTCTTCCAAACTTTTTCCTCTCAGCTTGCCTGCTGTTTACTTTTGCCAGGGTTTTGATGTACAACTGATCCTCTTTGTTTAAACTTCTTAGCCCGATGTGGGTCATGGTTTGTTTCATTAATCCGATTTTCATCTGTACTGGTGTTGCATCAGATCCCGAGGCTACTCCGTGTCCATGGTGGAAAGGTGAACTACTTCTTGAAGCAAAGCTTGAAGCAGCTACACTTACCATTGCTGATATTATGTTCTGAAAAAGAAAATTCACGAAAAGATTTTTACAATGAGGAGAAAGTATATAAAGAACCCATCAACGGTAACCTCAAACAAAACTAATTACATAAATTTCACCCGCTGAAGATTTGAAGTGCTGTGGCTGTTATTTGTCAAACTAAAATCGATTGTTCTGAGACTGAAGGTCGCCAGGAGCCGCTATTTGCACTAGTGCTTGAAGCCAGTTTCCACGTGGCAAAACTAGAGGCTGACGGCTAACATTAGACATGAACCTCAGGATTTTTCGACCGCCACAAGTTGAGAGAAAAAAGTATCTTTGGCCCGAGGAAAGAGACAGCAAGAGATAGAATATGCTAAAAGATTCCTGTTTTTTTTTTTTGGGGGTCTTGATTATGGTATTCTTTTAATTTTCTGGTCTTGCTTAATCCCACATTTTTTTTTTTATTTTGAATTTTAATGGTTTAAAAAAGAAAAAGAAAAGAATTCTTTTTGAACCCTGCAGTTACTTCCCTGATCTTGGTAGCCTCTTGATGCAGTACCATCTGCAATCACTGGGTTTTCACAAATGGGAAGACAATCTAGCAGAAAGAACAAGAGAAAAGAAATGAGCAAAACACAATGCAATAATGCATCCATGATTGGAATTAAAAGAAACTCTCAAAACCAGGTCGTTTTGTAGTTACAATTTTCAATTAAAAATGGTCAAAGTATTTAATCCTATGTAAATTTTTTTTAAATAATAAAATCTTATAATTCAATTTTAAAAAAATTAAACACTTATTTATTTATCTTAATAAAATATATTTTTATCTATTTTAATAAAAAAATTAAAATTAATAACAAAAATTAAATTTTAAAATTTAATAAAATATATAAAAAAGTTTGAAAAAAATAATTACCAAAAAAAAAAGTTTGAAAAAAATGGCCTGCTATTTTCAAAATTTTCTTTTTAATTTTTTAAAATATTATTTTATTAATTACGAGTATTTTAATTATTTTATAAAAAATATTAATCAAATTAGATAAAAAAAGTTTTGTAACTAAGTATTTAAATTTAAAAAAATTAAAAGATAAAACTTTATATTTTAAAAAAATCTCGGATGGGATTAAGTTTTTCGGTATTAAAAATTTAAAAATAAGTCGGCAATAACCCCCTCGCACTCCTAACATTTAAATGCAACGTTGTGTTTTTATTTGACTCATTCGGTGACATGTGGCGTCGCCTAACGTGCACAAAAGTTTCACGATGAAATGTGAATGGGCCCAAAAATAAATCATCGTTTTATGAACATAGACCTCATCCTAAAGATACATAAAAGCAAACATTTTTCTGATTTCAGGGCGTGGAACTCTTCCTCCGCTTGCCGTCTCTTAGAACAGAACTGGTGCAGGTTTTATAGGAGGAATCCAGTGCTATAGACGACAACATTGTTATATTCAGGTTATCGGGTTAATTCATACCAGCAGACATCACTATCTCTCTGCTCTAGATTGCCATATCAAAGATTTTGATGAAGCAATTCAAGCCTTCTCTTTCAACAAGATACATTAATTCAGCTGACTGACAAAGAACATGCAGCTTTCCGTTCAGCAGTCATCTCTCGGATTCAAGAGCTGGTTGCCTTATGTTAAATATGCATATGTTCTTGAAGGTAAGCTCTTGTATAAATAAAACAATCGGTTGAAATTACATCTCTCTCTCCCATAATTAGTGTCTGCATGGTCTCAGTTACATCATATAGTCTTTCAAAGTTTTGTCTTTGATCTTCTTCATAGTTGTTATTCAAATTCTACTTCATCTATTCTGTGGTGATACACATCTTATTTTCTGCTACCAAGATATTCTACAAGCCCAGAAACTGTGAAAGAGAACTGTTGTATCATGGCATCAGGTTCTCATTTCATGTTACCTATTCAAAAGGAATTTTTCAGTTTTCTGCTACATTTTCAATGTTCCTTACAGCAGTTACATTTTTGCTCTTCTAATAGCACTTTTTTCAGCCTCCTATGGGTGATGGAAGGACATCTGAAGGAGAAAACAGTTCAAAAATGCATGGGGAGCCATTGTGTTTGCAGGAGGATTTTATGCCCTTCTGTCGTGATTCTTTCTCTAACGGAATCGGGGTTTGGATGCGTGTTTCTAGTTTCGAAATTTCATGGATAAGAATGTAATATTTTCAAAATATGGGTGGAAAATGGTAATTTAAATCTAAAAATATATCTCATAATGTTAGGCCAAAGGACAATTTCCCACGCATAGTGTGAGGCGGGAACAAAGTTTCACCCGCAAGTTTTCAAAAGCCCGGTCTCCCACCCATGGAAACAATTTAATATTAAATAAAATAGTAAACAGTAATATTCTAAGGGCAATTTTGTTATTTTATGATTAAAATTTTATAAAATAATAAAATAAATTTTATATAAATTTTAAAAAATTAAAAAATTTTAAAAATTTTAAAAATTTTAAAAAATAAAAAAATTTTTAAAATTTTTAAAAAATCAACTGGCCACAGCCACCGATGGCGACGGCGGTGGCCGTTGATAACAGCACCAGGTGGCCGTCTCCGGCCACCTGGTTCCAGGAGAGGCCAAATCGGGCCTCCCCGTTGGGTGGAGGCGGCCAGATCGGCCGCCTCCTGTTTTGAAGGAGGCGGCCAGATCTGGCCACCTCCGCCAGATCTAGCCACCAGAAACGGCCGAAGAGGACCGATATTGGTCCCAGTGGCCGTTTCCGGCCACGTTTGTCGGGGGAGGAGGTCAGATCTGGCCGCCTCCACCCAACGGGGAGGCCTGATCTGGCCTCTCCTGGAACCAGGTGGTCGGAAACGGCCACCTGGTGCTGTTATCAATGGCCGGCATCGGCGGCTGTGACCATTTGATTTTTTAAAATTTTTTTAATTTTTTATAAAATTTTTAATATATTTTCTAATTTTTTATATTTAAAAACTATTTTATAATTTTATTTTAAATTTTTATTTATTAAAGGGTATTTTAGTCATTTTATTTGAAAAATTATAAAATAAGTTTGAATTTTGGTCCAAGGGTGGGAGACCGGGCTTTTGAAAACTTGCGTGGGAATTTGTCCCCCCTCAAACTATGGGTGGGAAATTGTCCTTTGGCCCATATGTTAAGCAATAGCCATGCGCTTGGTTATGTTACATCTCACATGCTTAACCATTTTGTTTTAATACTCCGTTCCGTTCAAATAGAACGGCTCTTCTCAAAGATCTAACAAAAAAATGACAGCACAACAATAGCAAGTCAGATCAGAACTGACTTTGCAAAGTGCTTGTGGTCAGGCGTTGGGTGGACTACCTCGCTTTCATTCTTCAAGTCGATGATTTCTACGCTTTTTTCGTCTCCTCTACCTCCTCATTCTCTGCTTATACTCCCTCTTTCTTCAGTTTCTCTCCTTCCAAACACTCTGGATTAACACATCAGGAATGGCTACGGCTCACTACTCCCCAACCAATTTTGTTAATCCTTTATCTATTAACAATAGATCTCATGACAGGCCTCCCTTTTATCCTCTCAAAACTTTTACTTCTTTTCTTGGATCGACTGACAAACTTCGACCTACTTCTCTTCAAATTAATCAACCTACTATGCACCGTCGATATGCTGTGGTTGCTGTCTCTGTTGTTGTTAAGGAGAAGAAGGTCAAGTCTAGTTCAAACCTGTTAACTGATTTCATTCTCTTTATTTACTTGCCGCTCTCATTATTCTCTCTATAGTTTGTTTACTTTATTTATTGCTTTGTTTTGTTGTGTTTTTGGTTGCACAGGGAGCTGACGAATGGTATTAAATTGAAAACATATTCTCAATGCGTGATATGTGATATTGAAATTTTGATTGTTGTTTTCCTTTGATTAGATTTTATTGCAAATACCTGTCTCATGAATCGATTCTGTGTTTCTATTAATGAGAATGCTTAATATAATTGAAAATAAGTCCTCATTGGCACCTGAGTATAGATGCTTATTGAGAATTTCTTTACTTGTAAGCATTTATTATATGGCAATCATAAAAAAGTATAAGCTAAGATTATTGCTTCAACTTGGTTTGAGTTTTCAGTTGATAACAAAAGAGGAAGGGTTAGAGCTATATGAAGATATGATTCTTGGTAGGGCTTTTGAGGACATGTGCGCCCAGATGTACTACAGAGGCAAAATGTTCGGTTTTGTTCACCTCTACAATGGCCAAGAAGCAGTGTCAACTGGTTTTATTAAGCTTTTGAAGAAGGAGGATTCTGTGGTGAGTACATATCGTGATCATGTGCATGCCTTGAGTAAGGGAGTCCCAGCTCATGCCGTTATGAGCGAGCTCTTTGGAAAGACCACCGGATGCTGCAGAGGCCAAGGTGGATCAATGCACATGTTCTCAAAAGAACACAATTTGATTGGTGGGTTTGCATTTATTGGTGAGGGAATTCCAATTGCCACAGGTGCAGCCTTCACCTCCAAGTACAGGAGGGATGTGTTAAAGGAGGCAGACTGTGATCATGTGACATTGGCCTTTTTTGGTGATGGAACTTGTAACAATGGGCAGTTCTTTGAGTGCTTGAACATGGCAGCACTGTGGAAATTGCCCATTGTGTTTGTTGTTGAGAATAACTTATGGGCAATTGGAATGTCACATTTGAGGGCAACCTCAGATCCTCAAATTTATAAAAAGGGACCAGCATTTGGGATTCCTGGTGTTCATGTTGATGGGATGGATGTTCTGAAGGTGAGGGAAGTAGCCCAGGAGGCAATTGGAAGAGCTAGAAGAGGCGAAGGGCCAACTTTAGTAGAATGTGAAACATACAGATTTAGGGGACATTCATTGGCTGACCCTGATGAGCTTCGTGACCCTGGTGAGCAGTTGAATATGGTTGTGCAGTTTTGGCTTTCCTTTTTTTCCCTTTGGTTGTCTATAATGTTTGATATTTTCCTTGTGCATTTGAACTGATGCCTTGATGCTTATGTGTATAGTGTTCTTTTCCGCTTAAGTTCTGTTTCTACTTTCTGTCTTCAGCTGCATTTGTTGGTTTTCTTTGACATGCTTTATTATCCTGATTGAATGGTTAATTTTGGTATATGGATGTGCGTCACTTAAAATAGGTTCTTGTAGGTGGTGTGGAAGTGATAACTTGGATACATTTTTGGTTGGGTCTTAAAGAACTTTAGTATATTTCTTATATGATAAGAGTTATCAAGTAGCAACTAGGTTACTGTCAGCAAATGGAAATTTTTTTCCTGTCTCAGGACATAAGCCGATAGCATTATGAAAGGACTGAGTTGAGACATATAATATTCACTATGTTGCGGTGACCAATATATATTTCCGTGCTTCCAACTTCATGTGATAGCATCTGAGAGGACTGATTGGAGAAATATAATTTTCCACATTTCTGGTTTCATCTGATAGCATTAGAGATGGCTAATTTGTAACATATAAGTTCTAATATTTATGATTTCATCTGTGTTAGATTATTCTTACTTGTGAGGTCACAGTAGTTGGTCTCAGATCATGCAGAAATATCATGTTTCTGTTGAACCATGCCGTTGCCTTGCATTTTGGTGGTTATGCAACTAAGTTTGTGGCCTTTTTTATTTATTTATTGTTAGGAAACAACTTGTTGCCTTTGTTTTTGTTTATTTTACTTGTTTATTTGTTTTAATTGATCTTGGCCTCAAATCCTCTGTTCTTGTTTGGCAGCTGAGAAGTCTCATTATGCTGCTAGGGATCCTATCACAGCATTGAAGAAACACTTGATTGAGAGCAAGCTAGCAAGCGAAGCAGAGTTAAAGGCCATAGAGAAGAAGATTGACGAGGTGGTTGAGGATGCCGTTGAGTTTGCAGATGCAAGTCCTCATCCAGCTCGTAGCCAGCTGCTTGAGAATGTTTTTGCAGATCCAAAAGGTTTTGGTATTGGACCTGATGGGCGTTATAGATGTGAGGATCCCAAATTCACCGAGGGCACTGCTCGTGTCTAACCTTTCAAACTTGAACATGCATCAATCTATTTATGCTGTCTTTTAATTTAAAATTGCTTGGTTTATATTTAATTATTAGGGCTGGATTTAAACCGAATCAAACACGAATATATACATGTTCGTTTTTGGGTTCATTCATTATGATTCGATTCTTATTTGGAATCGTATTCATCGAATATATCTATAATGAAGTTTTGATTTGAGAGTTGGGTTTAAATTCGGTTCATATTCGTATTCATATTCACGTCTGGTTCATATAATTTGTATTTATATTTTATTAGAAATTGAAATTAATAAAAATAATTTATAAAATATAATTAAAAAAATTTTTATTTAAGTTAGAATTCGTATTTATGTTCGATTTGTATAATTTATATTCGGATTTGTATTTATAAATTTTTAAAATCATAGTTTAGGTTTAAAAAGTTTGTTTTGAATTTATTCAAATTAAATTTAAAAACAAATTTAAATATATTCCGTATATATTACTCATACTTGCATGTGCACTTGAAGGAACGTAGTGCTTCTGTAAACAGGATCTATTCTCTAGGAATGGATAATATATTAAAATCAGCTTTATCTTTTCTTTCAGAATCCCATTGACCAAATTGAGATTGCAAATTGACATGTTGATGCAATGTACTGAAATTAACAAAAACGGTAAACTATTTGTCAGCTCAGGATAAAAGATATAACACAAGTTGAACTTGATATTTTACTTTCTACACAAGGACAGATCCCATATCCAGACGCACAAAAACATTTCGATGCAGTCGGCACAATGTAACAATCTGTCAGCAGGTATTAAGTGGGACTCGGGCCCGTACTATGGCGAAATTAGCCATGACCCCTTATTGGTATGGGGCAGCTTCGGCGATTATGGCATCGAAGCGAAATGTGCTTACTTTAGCACTTGTTGGCATTTGCTTGATGGAAAGCCAACTTGGACAAGATAAAATTGGCAACACATGGGCTGGACTATCTACAGTGCGGGACAAGCCAGAATGAGCAAATTGGGCTCGAAGACTTGTTCCCGCCAAATCCAATTAACCCCAAAACTTTCTTGGGCGCCGAGATTAAGTGCACAGGGGCCAACATTTCTCATATAAATTACGGCGGCCACTTGTGCTGCTGCATTAGGGCAGAATTAAGAGAGACAGTGAGCCATTTGTTTGTGAGAGAAACACTACTTTGTGTTTAGGAGATTGCCAATATTTGTCTTGATAAATTCAAGCATTTGTAATTGTAATTTTATTCCTTTTTATTAATAAAAAGGTTGGGACGCTTTTCCCGTAATTGTTGTGTGCTCTTTGCTTCGATTTTCTGCTTATATTGTGCTGCTTCATCTCATATTCTGCTTCAGATTTTTTTCTTCTGCTTATTTGAATATTCTGGAGCTTATACATTGATTGGCTTGTTATTTTGTCGCGCTTTATTGCCGCCATTGATTTGCTTATAATCTGCCGCATATTATTGTTGTTGTGTTGTTGAAATTTGCCGCATTTGCTTATATTTTCGTTCCTGGACTGCATTATTGTTGGCTGGCTAAGTTGATGTTGAAACTTAGCACCAGGGAAATTAGCAGGTCTGCTTCTTGTGCCTGCCTGAATTTTTAACCATCTGCGTATTTGGCTTCCGACCCTGTGACACAATCCATTATCGGGCCACGAGACATTTAAGCTGAATCCCTTGAAACACGTAATGAATGGCGATCTATGTAATCAATAAATTTAATATCCTCCGGACGACTAAGGGATACGGATCAAACTCCCGGTCACATTTATGTTCCACTCAAATTCCTTTGATGACAACATAGTCAAATCAGTGTCCATTTAGTAAAATTAAATTTCCTCACATATCAAGCAGTGGGCTTGGAGGGTCAAAATTGGACAACCAGCAAATTTGAGGTGGTTCTTCTGAGAGAACTGATTAAAAAACACACACACAGAATAATTAACCAAGATGTCTATATGATCGTGTCTGGTATGGATTTGATTCTTGCTTCTTACACTGACAGGGAAAAGAATTAACCAAGATGTCTATGTGGTAGGGTCTGGTATGGATTTGCTTCTTGCTTCTTACGCTGACAGGGAAAAGAATAAAGGGATATGAACTGGGCAGCTTAGGACCTAAATAGACCAGATTACAACTTCAGAGCAGCTATTGCTTCAGGTTTAAAATCAACCCTCAGACCAAGAACTCGCCTAACCTCAGCTGGGGTTAGTCTCCAGGTCATAGGACCAGAGTTCTCACCCCAGAAATCTAGAATCTCAGATGCCTTTTCCAAGTTGAGAATTGTTGCCATTTGTGTAAGGCGAGCAAACTTATCTCTAACTGTCCTCTGAGTCATGCTAGAGAAATGGCTTACCAGAGCCCTAGTATCTCTGTCGAACTGCAAGCCACCAAGTCGACTAAACCATTTCTGCATCACGATCGCTTCAAGCCTCTTAACAATGAAATCAATTATCAAGTGAACAAATGTCTCATAGTTGTTGACAGTCATCAGTGTATGGAGCCATGCTGCATTTGTCTCAACGACATGGAGAAGCATCTGAACCCATGGATCATTAACTTCATTATCAGCATATTCAGCCTCTGATAGCTCATACCTGATGGTTGCAATACTGTCTAAAACTGGACGGATTTGGGGTGTTATGGTTGCCACAAGTTGTTCCAGGCCAGTATTCAGGGCTTGCTTGTAAATTTTGCTCAGGTCGGCCAACTCAGATAAACAAGATTTAACCTTTACCCTATCAGTAGGTGCAGGGAATACCTGAGGAAAATGATTGATATTATTCTAATCCTTAAATTATCATTATAATTTTCACAAACAGGAAAAAACAAAAATAATTGGAACACATTGAAAGGTATGGTGAAATGAATAAATATTTTCACAACTATATCAGATAGCTGTCACTTTAAAGAGAAGTGTTTACAAGCATAGGTTGAAGAAAACTATTAGGTTTGATCACTTAATCAGCCCAAGTTTTAGGATGACACATCTAAGTCATTCCCATGCCTGATATAGCAGGCTGAAACCTTAATAGGATTTCTTCTGATTCAGAAATCTCAAACAAATAAACAAATAGCATACTCTTTCATCAAGAACAATGAGAAAATGAGCAGAGATTCAAAGGAAATTCTTTTATATTAATAATCAACTGTCTTAGTGAGACACGGTCATTATTTCACCAGAAGAGGAGTGTCTAAATCATCATGACTACCTAAATCTACTTATCAAGTTCCATTAAACAGTATACAAAAATGTTGGTCCCAGGTTGCAGTTTCCTTCATCACAGTCATATATTCTCCCTGCTCACAACTAATTGGTAAAACTAGGAGGTAGTTATCCTGCTCACTAAAAAGAGAAAAAAAAATGGGAGGCATTTGCTAAATTTTTAAAAAGGAACCTGCAATGCTAATAACAATCCAGTTTCCATTCATTTTTATTTTATTATATTTTCTCTGTTCCGGAAACATTGCTCATGGATTGCAGTCACAAAAATGTCTTATTGTATAAATTACTTTTTATTCAGTTCAGCAGACACATGATAGGAAGACATATATGTAGTACTGCTGCAAGCTTTTTAAACTCCAAGAGCACGTGTATGCATATCAAATTACTAAATATAGGCACAGGCAAGTCTAACATTTTTTTTTTTTAGGTTAAATCAGATACAATCAACATTCAAAACATAAGCCAGAACATAAAAGCAAGTCGCCACTCACCTCTGCACATTTTTCTTCAATCTCATGCTTTAGTTTCAGGACATACTCACTACTCACGTCAATATTATTCAAGGCTGTTGCAATCTCTGTCCCAGTCTTCTGCACGCCACCACCACCCAAGAACAATTTTGCCCCAAGGTTTGGCTCCCTTGTTTTCTGTTGCAATGCCTCATGGTATTCATTGCTTAACAAACTTGTCGCACCACTCAAGACAGCAATCACAGAGCTGATATTTGGAGTGGATATTGCCCTTCTTAAACAACTCTGAATAACATAAAAAGTATCATCCACCATAGATGAGGTAAGGCTATCAAGTGCAGGCTCATCAATTCTAATAGCCTTTCTCACATTTTCCATCATAAAGAATCCCTCAAAAATCACATAAAGCCCAGTAATATCTTGCAAAACCTTGTTAAAACTTCCACTCTTAAAAGCCTTAGTAGCTCGTGGCACTAACTCCAGATCCACAGAGCTTAAATTCTTAATCTTAGACGCCATATATTCAGTATAATCCTCACCTAGTTGCATCAATGACAAAATTTCTTCCAGATACAACTCAACCTCTCTCGGATCAGGACCTTCAATCACACCCACAGTTAGTAAATTCATATTCTGAGCATGAATCTCAGAGGATACCTTAGCCAATTTTCTATATTCCATATATTTCTTCAAAACCATACCTCCCCTTGAATCACATTCCTCTTGTAACTCACATACAGCATAAACAATCCCATCCTCTCCACACAACCCCCTCAAAATCCCATCATTTTCCTCAATAGCAAGCACAATATCCTTAAACAAATTAGTCAAACAGGAAATAAAATCAACTTCAGTTTCATCTTGACTCTGCTCTATCAACTCCACCAAATTATCATATTCCATCCTCGATCTCATCCCTATAACTTTCTTCAAATATCCTACATAGACCTGCAATCCCTCCTCTTCCATTCCTAAAGGTGAATAAAGCTTTATAAATCTTAAAATCGTATCGTGATCTCTCTGATCCAGTGCCGCTATCACACGTTTCTTAACGATTCCCTCCAATTGCTTTTTCGCCGCCATTAATTGTTCTCTTTGCTCAGATCCTGAGTCCTTGTACTTGCCATCAATTTCAATAAACCTTTCCACATAATTGGCCGCCGCTTCGAAGTTCTCTTCATCCATAGCCGTTCTAACGCCGTCTAAACAGGTGTTCCTTTCGACGAGAGGCATCAATTCGAAGGAGCGTGTCGTTGACACGAGACTGAGCCAAGTCTAGCTCCCGGACTTTTCCGCTAACTTGATCAGCGAGATCACTGGTGGAGCGGACGTTAGAGAGCATGTGATCCGAATCGGCCTTCACTATGTAGGGTACCTCAGTGGATTTCTGGAGTTGGAGAAGGTGCTTGTCAATGTCACTGCGTTGTGAGAGGAGGACGTCGAGATCGACATCGAGCGCCCGTTGGTAAGCGATGCACTCATGGAGTAGACGCGTCATGGCGCCTACGTCGGTTAGAATACGGACATAGGCTAAGGCTTCCGGTGTCCCGAATTTCACAGACGACGGGAGAGCCGTCTCGTCATTGTGTCGCTCTTCTGACGCTAGCGTCGGAAGGGCCGACATCCCTCAGTGCTTGATTCTGGATTTCAGATCAGGTCTCACAATCGGAGAAGAAGCTAACCAATAATGAATCATATTTTTAATAAAATTAGGTGGTTTCCATTTACACATTCCTCAATCAACTTCTAGGGCTGATTGCATGTTCACCTTCATCGAAATTAAATTATGGTTCTAATTGTCGAAGAATTTTCATCCGTTTCTAAAGGCCAAATATCTGTTGCCCACCCAAGGTTCGGTGAATGTTTAAAATTCGAAAAATCAAAATTTTTTCTTTTTTCTTTTATTAATATAAAAACCAATCAAAATGTACTCACAATTTAATGCAAAATTTAATTATTAATAACAAAATTTTAATTGATTAAATAATTATATTTATTATTTATTTTTCTAAAAAATATTTTTTTCTTTTTATTGTTTCTTTTTGACCTTTTCACCATCGTCTATCAACTACTATATTTCTTCTCTTATTATTTTCACCAACTATATTACTATTAATCGTCATTCTTCTCCAACAATTTTTACCATTAATATCACTAATCAATATTTTTTTTAAGTCTTCTTCATCATTAATTATCTTTCTATTTTCATCATTTTCATGACCATTCTTTTATTTTTTAAATTTTTTTTTTAAATTTTATATTAACTTTATATTTATATTCACTTGAATTGAAAAAAATAATAAATATACAAATATACATATATTATAAAAAAATCTCTTTGAAAAACAAATCAAAACTTTAAACTTACCTGTGACCAATCCTAACCTTATAATTGGACAAATTAAGTTAAAACTATAGGTGAAATCATATTAATTTTAGTATGGTTTTAACTAAAACATATGAGACAATTACAATTAAAATAAAATTATTTTAATATAATTCTATTTAAATAATATTAAAATAGGTCAAACGACTCATGTCTATCCAAGGTTTTCTTAAATGATAAAGTTTTATCAAAAAAGTTTTAAAAAATTAAACATATATTCTTTTTTTAATTTTTTTTAACATTTTATAGTAAATAACTAAAATATAATACATAAAAAATAAGATAAGATTAATATTAAAATAATAATAAAAAGTTAAAATTTAATTAACAAATATATAAATGAAAGAAATGAAAAAGTAACTATCATTGTCAATAATATTGTGAACGACGGTAGTCATCGAAAACTTAACCAAATGATTAAAAATAACCACTTAATTAGATTGACGGTTGGATCTAAGTGTTTTGATAGTGAAGAAAACCATATTTGACTGTAAAAATTATAGCAATGGTGGTCACCATCGAAGTTAGTAAAAAACAACTAGTTTCATATATACTAATCGTTTTTTTTTTTTTAATGATAAAAGTAACTAGATTTGATCGTCTCCACCAGATCACTGCCTTCATCATTTGAGATGGCCAAGTGGTCATTTTCGATAGATTTTTGGTGATCATTTCCGTTGATGACAGTAGTCTTTTTTATAAAATTTTGTTATTTTTAAAAATTATTTTATATTTTAAATATTTTTATAAATTTAATTTTATCATTTAATATTTTTAAAATTTTTTATTCAAAAAATAAAAATACTTTTTTGATTTAATCATTAAATTTAATTATTAATTTTGGTCAACGAATAAATATTTGATTTTTTTTTTTATTTTTTGAATAACAATCTTAGGCGAGAAATAATGATTTGGCCATTAAAATATTATTAATATACTTGTTATTACATCATCTCTATATAATTAAATTATAATTGTATTATAATTATAGAATTATGATCAAACTTATATCATTTCAATATGATTCAATATAAATTAAATTAAAATATTATAATTTTAATTATAAGCGCACTGAAATGCTAAAAGAGCTGTCCCATGGCCCTTTTGTACAATATAACCACTCAAATTTTAATAGACAATTTTGGTTTTATTTATTTAATAATATTTGTAGACAAAAAATATTGATTTATGAATTAAAGATAATATGTTATTATTATTAATATATACATTAATATAATATATTTATTTCTTGGATGCAATATTATTTAGTATTTAATTAATAAGAAATTATTTTGAAGAAAATAAATAATATACACATTTATTCCATCCGTACGCACATTTGGGTTTCGGGCTGACCACGTGAGACGATGTTGACCTGTCCGTGAAAAATGTTCAGTGGTAACCTATCCAATCCAAAGTTGTGAACTTGGGAAAACTCCTTTTTTCTCCATGGCTGCTTCTACCGGCTTCTTAACACTCAGTCCATCTCCTCTGTTTTCAAAAATTACTATTGCCACAGTACCAAAACGATTTATACGATACGCCCATTCGCAACCCTTGTTCAATTTGCGCTACCCCAGTCTCGCATGCTTGCCCCTGTCTTCCGCAGCTAGGTTTACCGCAGTTTTAGCGGTGGTAGATGAGGAAGCAGTGGCGGTTGAGAATAATGTGGATGAAAATGAAGAAGACATCGTCGTTTCTTTCCAAGAATCAAAGAACCGATCAAGACCATGTGAATTATACGTGTGCAACTTGCCGCGGAGTTGTGACATTCCAGAGCTTCTCGAGATGTTTAAGCCTTTTGGAACTGTTATTTCCGTCGAGGTTCGATTACTAGTACTAAATCTTTAGGGTTTTTTTTTTTTTTTTTAACAAATATCAATCAAGTAGTAAATCAAGAGAATGAATTTATACATATATGTTTGTGTTGGGTGCACGGTGATTTAGATATTTCATAGATTTTGGCTTGGCTCATATTTGGCAACAAAATTGTAGGTTTCACGAAGTCCTGACACGGGTATAAGTCGAGGATCTGGTTATGTGACAGTGGCATCGATAATTTCAGCGAAAAATGCTATTGCAGCATTAGATGGAACTGTTAGTTTGATGCTAGAAACCTCTTTTAATTTAATTCAATGTATATACTATTTTAGGATTTTGGGCTCAATTTCTTTACTATTTTGAAGGATGTGGGTGGACGTGAAATGCGGGTTAGATTTTCAGTTGATATGAGTATTGGGAAGAGGAGTACTGAGACACTAAATTCAACACCCAAGAAGATATTTATATATGAAAGCCCTCATAAATTGTATATTGGCAATCTTTCCTGGACCATAAAACCTGAGGATTTGAGGGAACATTTTAGCCAGTTTGGGACTGTGGTCAGTGCAAGAGTGTTGCATGATCGTAAAGGAGGAAACAACCGTGTTTTTGCATTTCTTTCCTTCTCTTCAGCTGCAGAACTTGATGCTGCATTCTCTTTAAATGGAACAGTTTAGTCCAATAACATTGCCTTTCAACTCATATTTCTTTTATTGCTTTCTTTCTTTTTTCAGTGTAACTTATTTGAATCCTGTTTGCAGAATTTTCGAGGTCGGACATTAATTGTTAGAAAAGGTGTTGAAAGAACTGAACCTTGACTGCAGTCTTGATTAGATGTTGATGAAAACATTTATTTTATCAACTGAAAAGGGAGTTAACTTGGGGCATACACCTTGGTTGAAATGTGTAGTTGGACGAACAGGTATTTACAATCACCAGAATTCAAAATCTTGTATCAACTGCCACATGAATTTTTTTGCATAAGAAGTTGTTCTAATATAGTAGTAGATTTGTTCAGGATTAAAATTTAACAAGATTCTAGTCTGACTAGTGTTTGAGATGTGTTCTATATATATTCTTGGGAGCTCAATTTCAAAATTCTCTTGTGATGAATTCATGTGCCATTTTTCCTGTGTGGCAATTTTAATGGTATTGCTTATTTTATATAGTCCTGGTCTGCTGCAATTTTCAATGTATGAATGTCATTGTCAGATAATGAGTTTGTTTCGAGTATCTGATTTCATGATGGTTAGGAAATGATGAGACACAATTTGGAATTCGAAGCAAATGAATCACTGTATATAATGTGGCAAACTAGAAAAGAACAAGATTTTGACCCTCTTAATGAACTTGATCAGGGTCTTGCTCGATTGAGTAAATGACTGGGAAGTTCATAAGTTAGCTGATGTATTTAGGTGATTGTTTTGTTATATCAACTTAAACACTGTTAAAAATGTTATTATCTAAGAATCCAATATCATATACTGCTAAAGCTCCATATATTTGCGCATAAAAAAACACTTTTAGGTGTAGAAGGTCCTCATGGCCTTTTTGTTTTTAAAATAATAATAATAATAATAAGGTGACATCAATTTTAGGTTTAGAAGGTCCTCATGGCCTTTTTGTTTTTAAAATAATAATAATAATAAAAAAGGTGACATCATATACGTTGATGTCCTATGTTTTGCTTGCAAGTGATGCTATTTTTTGTGACTGATGATCCACCTTATGATAATGATTATGTGGTGTACTGGGAACCTCCACCTACAACGCATGATTCCTGGCATTTTCAACTCAAAATGAAGATTGGTACTACTGAATTCCGAACTTAATACCTTAAATTAAAAAGAACATCATACTTTTAATTTAATCTTGTTCTCTAACAAACACAAAGTTGTCCATACCGCAAAGACTTCGGTAGATGAAACTAGTTAATACAGAAGCTAAAGGGGAATGGGAAGTTCAGTAATTAATGTACAAAATTTATTCCTCGGCGAAAAGAAAAAGATACAGGAATGATTTGATTGGGATGGAGAAGTCGGTGTAGTCATTTTAAAAGATGCTCTAGTTTTTAGATTTTTGAAGTTGCGGTCATACGACTTATCCTGCTGATTCTATCAGCAGTTGCTGGTAATTCCAACGCTGGGATCCTCAGATGAGTTACATGACGACCAATATACAGAGCCAAAATAGCTAGAAGATCAATCTAGTAATGGAAAAACAATGGATCTCTTCATGATCATGTTCTAATTTATAAGTGAACGTTTGGAGTGCTCGCTAAACAGGCGTTTAATTCTTTTAAAAAAGCCTTTCGGGATAAGAAATCTTTCGAAATTAATAAGTGCCTTTTGAAGTCCTTTTGTAGAATAATCGGATGCCTGTTCGGTTGGAATCCACATGATGGTATCTCATATCATACTCAGAATTTTGACGATGAAGCCTGATACAAGTTAGAAGGATCAAATTCTGGGTATATCACTTTGCAATCAAGCCAATAGAAACAGAGATAACCAAGTGTCAACTCATTGGAATTGCTTTTGAAAAATTGGCACCATAAAATTTGTGCATATTAAAGATCAATAGACGCTGCAACCAGAGCCAAAAACTATGCTATGCCAATCAAACTGGGTGTATATAAGGCTTTAAAAAACAGAACCTATTTTCTTTTTTATACGGGGAAAGTTTCCAAATATGGTGTGTACAAACTTGTGCACTGGTGTTTCTTTAATGAAATCTACAAATCCACCTTCAACCAACCCAAAGCACGAGAACTTAAAACAATAGCTGATCTGAATAGATTTTGCTGCCCAAGCCTTCCATAGAACCGTGAACCAAAACAGCTGCATACAGTAATTACTGAGAAAACCACAAGCAATTAAAATTACATGCTCCAGAAATTGCTTGTAGCTAGGACTTAAAAAAAGACGGGCAGAAGACAAACTATTCTAATATGATTATTGGCTTAGTTTTTTTGTTTGTGATTGTGATGAACAGAACAAGTGGGTGGCTGAGATTGGTTGTGATTGTCGATCATTGGACATGGGGGCAATGGAGTTTATTATGAGCATAAATATTTTTATGTTATTCTCTGTTTTAATTATTGCGAGAACAGAGGTTTATATCGTGGCGGTTGAAGGCGAGCCTTTTATAAGTTACGAAGGCGGCGAGAATGGCTTTGAAGTCACAGCGGTGGAAAGTAGACCCGACCAGGTACCGCATGCCATTACGATCACTGGAAGTTTTTGCTGGGCCAAAGGAATTTTCCCACCCATAGTTTGAGGCGGGGGCAAAGTCCCACCCGCCTAAGTTTAAAAGCCGCTTTTCCCACCCGTGATCTATTTTTTTATTATTTTTTATTAAAATTACTAAATTACCCTTTAAAAATTAAAAATTTATAATAAAAATATAAAATAATTTTTAAATATAAAAAATTAAAAAAAATTTTAAAAAATTAAAAAAAAAATTTTAAAAAAATTTTAATTTTAAAAATTTTTATTATGCATGCGCATTATATGCAATGGTGCGGCTATACTGAACACTGGAAATTCTGACCACGACAGTCAGGAGGAGGCGTTAATCGCCGCTTCGCTGCTGGAGCCGCCGCCCACGTAATAGGGGCCTGCAACGCCGCATGTGCGGGCTGGGGTCCCATTGGCCGCTTCCGCTTTTTGAGGCTCGCTCTCCCGCTCTGAAAACCGGGAGGCGATCAATTTGGTCCGCTTCTGCGTAGCCGAGGCTGTATCGCCTCCTGTGGCGGGCGCCTTTAAATATTGCCACCGTTAAGGGGTACGCATGCGTACCCTTATTTTTTTTTTCAAATTTTTTTTAAATTTTTTAATATTTAATATTTAATATTTATATATTTTATATTTTATTAATTTATAAAATTTTAATATTAAAAAGACAAAATTACCCCTGATTATTACTGTATATCCATTATTTTTAAATAAAAAATTGGGTAATGAGTGAAAAAAGCGGTTTTTAAACTTAGGCGAGTGGGACTTTGCCCCCGCCTCAAACTATGGGTGGGAAAATGTCCTTTGGCCCTTTTTGCTGTCAATGCCATTTTGCATATGGTAGCCAACTTGAAATGTCGGGAACTTTTTAATAATTCATGGAATTTTTAACCAAGATTGTAGCTTTTCTTTGTGGGGCCTCGTTTTGTGACATTTCTGTGCTGAAAATGATGTTTTTGGGGACAGTCTAATAGGAAAGCTTCTTATCCTGGTGTGACGCTTTATTCTACCTTCATAACCTTGTTCAAAATTTCTTCTAGTCTCTCAGTTTCATCCACTTTACAAATCCTGGGAACTATCATTACCCAAGTGTCCTTATGTGGGGCTTCCCCAGACTTCAGCAATTCCTCCAGCATTCCACAGTCAACCTTACCAACTATGCAAAAGCCCTTTATCAAAGCACGAAAAACTGAAAAATGCGGAGAAAATCCCTGAGATAACATCAAAGCCATATTATTTTTTCGCCTCATTAGACATAGCCTTACACATGATCCGCCAAACAAAGTCCTATATGACACCAAATAAGGCAAGCAGCTGTTGGAAGACATATCCTCAAGAGCTTTACAAGCATCCATTGCACGTCCTTGTATACAGAATCCCACTATTACGTATTATACTAAACAATGTCAGGATTGCACCCTTTAACTTTCATTCTACAAAGAAGCTTATAGTCCTCTCTGAGCTTCTTCTTGCTTCACAAACTATTCAACAATGTAGTATGACTCAACGTACCTGGTACGAACCCTTTGTTCAACGTTTCCTCCAATAAACCAACAGCTGTATTCACCTGACTCTTCCTACGCAAATCCTGCATTAAAATCCGATATGACTTCGCATCAGGCATGGCAACAAAGCCGTGTGTCTTGACATCTGAACGTACGTGAACTGTCATCAAAAGTCAAAGATAAATCACGTGCCAAGAAGTTGCCACGTGATAATAACCACAGGTTCTTATCTCTGTTATCAATATTGTCTTCAATAAAATAATAAGAACAAAGAAAAGACTAAAGTAATCTGATTGGATAATTTTGAACAAAATTGAGTGATTAAGTAGTTTTTATAATCTAAAATTTGAATTCAATGAAGACACGCCACCAAGTTCAATTCAAGGGAATCGGTACACGTGTTGGATTCCTCACCACGAGATGTCAAGTGCGGTATGCATCGCTGACGTGGCATCGCTCTGAAATATCTTCATCGAAACAGTGGGCTTGCCAGCACGTGTCAACTTGTGATGGACAATCAAGAACAGATCATCTAGGTGCCGCCCTACACAAATAAAATCAAAAAAAGTGGCCCAAATTGTGCCAGCTCAGCCGGACGAACCACAAACCAATGGCAGCCCACCTTCTGATCTGACGGTGAGAGAGAGAAAGACTTATGCCAAGAAGATATTTTTCGCGTTTTTTGCGGCTGTAAACGAAAGTAGGATATCTCTTTTGAGGGGGTTTATAGTCTGCCTTTTGCTTGCAGGCTGATACAGTGTCAGATATTTGCGTAAGATGAGGTTAATTGGATAATTTTATTTACAAAATCTCTTCCTTTATTTATTTGCTTCTACGGTTATTTTTTACCGAGAAGTTAGGGTTATTGTTTTTAGTATTTGTGTTTGTCTTGTGATGAAAAGCCGGGTTTATGAGAATGTGTGAAGTTGTGTTAAGCTGTGAAGAAGCAATGGAAATGGAGTTGGAGACAGGGAAGAACGAGACTAAGAAGGATTGTACTTCAGATGAGGTTAGATGGGAAAGATTTATGCCAAGGATGGTTCTTAGAGTTTTATTGGTAGAAGCAGATGATTCTACCCGTCATCTTATCTCTGCTCTTCTTAGAAAATGCAGTTACAGAGGTATTTCTTTAGTAACGCCCTCCATTTTTTTTCTTTACTCATTTTCATTTTCATTTTATTTTTTTGCTTAATTGGGGTTTGTTTTCTAGCGATTCATCTTTCGCGGAAACTTTCTTTGTTTTTTGGACGGTTGCTTTTTTGAAGTTTGTATGGTCTAAAGTTTAGATTTTATTTTTAATTGAGTGGTAAACTCAATGAGGTGACACTATGAAAATCTTTAGTCTAAATGGTTATAAACCAGTATGTTTTACTTGTATAAACTTAAGCTTCATCTTGTCCCAGTATGTTAAAAATCCAACCATTTTCACTTTCGGAGGAGAGATTCTTGAAATTTGATTACAGTATCTGTTTTTTAACAAAATTCTCTTCGATTAATGAAAAAATGCGATTGTCCATTCTGCCTGAAAGTGACTCAGAGTTATACCATTTTTAATCTGGAAATCTTTGCTCCTTGAGGCGTATATGGAAAAGATATTGACTTCTTGAAGTTTCTCTTTGTTTGACTTGCACAATCAGTGTTCCGTCATCGAGCTCAATTTATACAAATGGGAGAAATGATGATAGGGTCATACTCATGGAATGAATAACCTGTCAATAAATTGGAGTAGATTAAAATCTCCATGGAGCATGGCAAAGAGCCAGTGCTGGTGATAATGGCTTTATTGATCTGGGAAGCCCTATGGCTTTGATATAGCTTAGAGGTTTGGGTTTGTACTAGTTTAAGTAGGTCAGATTAGTGTGTTCGATGTTCTAGACTGAGAAACAAGTTCCTAATGTACTTATAAGCCTGCTTAAATTGTATACAATGTGTTCAATTGGGAAAGATAGTGAACCTGGGCTTACTGGTACATAAAACCCAAAATATCATGAAGCCTCTTCGTTACAGGGGATTATCTGATTGTTTTATGCCTGTATCATAGTTTCTTCTATTGAATAATAAAGTTATATCCATTTCTTTCTGATATGACCTGTTTCACTATGCTTTTAGTATTGGCATTAAAAATTAAATTTATCAGACCATATATTTGCTAATTCATGCAGTTGCTGCTGTTCCTGATGGGTTAATGGCATGGGAGATTTTGAAAGGGCGACCCCATAAGATAGACCTTGTACTAACAGAGGTGGAGCTGCCATCAATATCTGGATTTGCACTTCTTACTTTAGTCATGGAGCATGATATTTGCAAGAAAATACCTGTAATAAGTACGTTTATTTGACCAAAACTTTTCTTGAGTTAGCTTCGGTCTTGCTCTTTTATTAAATAGAATTTAAACATGTTATTATTTCTTTTTATGGCCATGCAGTGATGTCATCACATGGTTCAATTAGCATGGTTCTAAAGTGCATGTTAAAAGGTGCAGCCGACTTCCTCATTAAGCCTGTTAGGAGAAATGAACTGAGGAACTTGTGGCAACATGTATGGAGAAGGCACAATGTATGCATCAATTCTTCCTCTGTGCTTTTCACAGTCTTGGGCAGATTTTTCATATTTACTGGTTCTTAATTGAGCATAAACTTGAGTGAGACTCCTTTTATTTATTTCTTTTAAATCAGCTACTTGGTGGACATGCTCCTCAAAAGTCACCTGTTATACGACATAAAGCTGAAGCAACTTCCGAAAGCAATGCATCAAGCAATCATTCTAGTGATACAAAACAGAAAAGCAAGGAAGGCAGTGAGAAAGGAAGTGTTGCACAAGTAAGAATTTTCTCCAGTTACACTTGTAAAGATATGGGTCATTGTCTTCTGCGTAAATCATTTTAAATTTGTGATGTTATGCTTTGCAGACATTAAGTTTGAGGTATGTCAGTAACTGTTGCATATGAATGCTAAGATCTGTGATTTGTATGATGTCAATCTCATCTACATGAGCAAAAGCTAAGGAGAGTCATGGTTGAAATATTGTCTTTGTGTCTAGCTAATTGTTAATGCAATAGTTATTATTCTCCCTTTCAAGAGCACTGATTGTGCGATCTACAAGATAGAAAATAAGTTGCTAGAATACATATATCCTAGACCTAGATCTTTGATGAATGCAAATGTGAGGCAACTTATAGCTGGAGGAGAATTACTTTTCCTAGATTAGGTTAGCTTTGTGAAGTTTCACATAGAGCCTGCATGTTTTGCTACTTCTTATGCAGCTCTTGTGCATCGCCTTTCTTGGAAGCTGAGAGTGCCTACATGCAAAATATGCAGGGTCTGTCAAACCTGAACGGTAGGAGCACCTCTGACTTGAACAATGAAGAAACAGGAAAGCTTGATGAATGTATCGAACTTGAAAAAGAATCAGTAATGCCTGAGAGTAATGCTGGAGGTATGTCTTATTTATATGTTTCTCATTTGAAACTTCTTCAAGTTTTGTCCTTCAGAATGGTTAAATGAAAAATTTATCTCCCGTCTTTTAACTATTAACAATAGCACTGTCTGCTGAGCGGATTGTTTCGGAGAAGTTTGCATCTGGATCAGAGTTTGCACCTTGTAGCGGAGCTTATACTTCCCCTCCTTTGAGAATGGAAGAAATTTATTTTTGTGTTAAACCAATGTCCCATGGTGAAGGTTTGAGACCTGAAAATGATCAAGAAAATGCATATACTAGTGGGATTTATGGAGGCAACAATGAACTGATTGAGCAAAGTAGAGGAGCTATTGACTTGATTGGTACATTTGATAATCACCCAAATTCCATCAGTGGACAATCAACTTTCAATGATAGCATGAACAAATTTGAATTTGCTCCACAATTGGAACTATCTTTGAGAAAAATCTTTTCAAGTTGTTCAAAAGGCCCAGGCACTGATGAGAGGCAAGCCCTAAATCACTCTACTGCCTCAGCCTTCTCATGGTGAGTTTGAATTATATGATATTCTTACTCTCCATTTAGTTCATTATTATTTAGGAATTTGAATAAGAGATGACTCATCTCCTTGCTGAGAAGGTCACGTTTCTCTGAATTCCTGACTAAGTTCCCTATTTGCAGGTACGATAATGGTAAGACATTCCCAAAATCAGCTAGTAATTTTCCTAAACTGAAGGATGACACATATAAATCCCGAGAACTTTTGTGTAGTCAACTCTCTGAAAATGCCACTGGTACCTCTCTACTACACGGTGCTACATCTAGTAACAGTCAGGAAAATATAACTTCACTAGGCATTGTTCAATCTGGGCAGTCTGAGGTAACATTTGCACAACCTCAACTTGGGTTTATTCCTGTCCGAGGTGTGAGGTTTGATAATAGTGTTGATGGATATATTCATGTATTCCCATCAATATTCTATACTCAATCAGGCTTACCTCTTGCGTGGAGTCCCAAATCACCCTGCCAGCGGGACCAGTCTCCATTTCCTTCATGTACCTCTGTTTATTCCAGCCCTGCTGTTCATGAGATAGAAGGTCATCAGCAGTCTGACGAAACTATCAATAATTCTATTTACCAAACGTTATGTGAGCAGGACAATATGGAGCTGTTGAAGGAGATACAATGTAGTTCCGCTGCTACTGGTCAGAGGACTTGCACTGGTTTATGTAATGGCCTTGGAAATATCAATAATGTTGGCACTCACAGTGGCTTTCCCAATAGAATGGATCAAAATGCTACTTTATCGGAGCCGTTTGAGAAGGGAACAACTCCAGGGAGTGTTAATGGATCTCTCTTCAATCATGATGGATTCAGAAGTACGGATTCTCACCGCTCCAGCCAAAGGGAGGCTGCACTCACAAAATTTCGGTTGAAGCGGAAGGATAGATGCTTTGTGAAAAAGGTATGTCTTTTAGATGGCAGTGGTATAATGCCATTCGAATGTGCAGAAGATTTGCAGCCTTGCTTGTCATGCTAGCGCTTTCTAAATTCTGAAACCTGATTATTTTATTAAGAATTCCTCTTCCAGTAACACTTATTCCTGCCAAATCCTAATCTGGGTTTACTAGTTGTTTTGATTAGCTTGAAAGTTCCCATTCTGTTGTGAGAATAGGTAGGAGTAGAGAGTGATTTGTATATAAACTGGAGTCTCGGTTATTTAACGTGGAAACTTTTTCTCAGGTTCGATATCAAAGCAGGAAAAGTTTGGCAGAGCAGCGGCCCCGAGTGAAAGGACAGTTTGTTCGTCAAGTACGAAATGAGACCACAGCCACAGCCACAGCCACAGCCACAGCCACAGCCACTGTAAATGGTCCTTGAGTCTTATTAATGCTTTATTTGTCCCGTGGGCGTTGATTCGAGACCTATGATTATAATTTTTGCATCTGCTGGATGTGAAAAAGATAGGTAGTTTTGTAATTATCTAGTAATTTTGTCTTCAGTTAATTTGTTTTTTTCTGCTTTTATTTATTGATGTGATTGCTGCTCTCTGACCGACTGTACATATATTTGTATCATGGTTTGCTTAATAGGTTATAAAGCTGTTTGATGTCTTTTTTAACTTTTCGTCATAATTTCTGGGTGAAGTCTAATTGACCATTTGTTTTCTTCTTACACAAAGAATTAACCTTATAATACCAGTTCACTCCTCTAAACATCTTGAGAGGTCGAAAATTTGCTAGAAGGAATCTGGTTTTATATTTTTCAAAATGAATTTCCATTCTCTTTAGAATAGACGTGGCACTGACGAGCGTGGCCCAATAAGGTGGAAGCATGTGGGAAAGTTAAGACGTAGCCACCTAATTTGTCATGCAGAAAGAGTTGGGTCGGACTAATCCATATGTCGGTGTGCATGGAAGTCGGTAGCAGTTGCGTTTCTTGTTTTTGTTTTCTTTTTCGATGGTTCTCTGTCCTTTTAATCTAATCTAGAAACATAGAAGCAGCAGTTCAAGCTTCGCTTTGTCAGGCCATTTCTCTTCAATGTTTCCATGCCTTGCACTCTTTCATTCCACGGTGGGAATTGTAGAGGCATTCAGAGAGACTTCAAGAATTATTAGAAGACGTTAGGTAATGTAATCATAAATCATTTGAATTACTTTTTATTTGTTATCTAATTGTTGTTAATATTCTATCTGTCAACTTTATCCTCCTCTTCTTCTTACATACTGGCTTTCTTTCTCATGTGTCGCACGATTTGTCACTCCAATTGAGTCGGCCAAAAATGATTGTTTTTGGCATGTTTTATTTGAGTCTTGCTTGGGCTGTATTACGAAATGGTGTTTTAGGTGAAAAGAAAAGGAGGGAAAGTGTTAGGAAAAGAAGCATTGTGTTGGGGGTTTTGTTTTAATTTTTTTTTTATTCATCCATACAGACACAAGTTTTGAGGGGAAAAAAGGTAAAAGGAAAAGAAATTCATTTAAAAAAAAAAAAGAAGGAAATTTGAATAAAAATGAGAAAAAGATAAGAGCATCCACACAAATAAATTGATAAAAAGTATAACTTTAGTGGTCCATGCTTCCCTTCTTTTACGTTGCTTTTTTTATTCTATTTGTTCTACATATTCTTCTTCACCTTCTCCATCCTTTTCTTTTTTTTTTTTTTTCAATTTCACCCTCTTTTTCATTGTTCAAACACGTACTCTACTGTATACATATTGCCTACAGCTAAATTGACAACATATATATATATATATATATATTTAAATTGCAGAAGAGCCCAAATCAAAAAACCGCCAATGGGATCACCACAAGGCTACACTGTCAAACATGCACCCCCTCTTCTCTGCAAAGTCATAGCAGTGTTCCTCCTTCTAGCAGGTGTCACAGCTCTTACAGTCTGGCTCGTCTACCGCCCCCATAAACCACGCTTCCGTGTGGTTGGGGCTGCCGTTTACGACCTCAACGTTACCTCACCACCCTTTATTTCCACCTCCATGCAGTTCACTCTCGTCACAAGAAATCCTAACAAGAGAGTCGACATAATTTACGAGAAATTGTCTGCATATGTTTCGTATCGAGACCAGCAAATAACGTTACCCATAACTTTGCCTCCTCTTTACCATGAGACAAAGAGCACAGTGGCGCTGTCTCCAGTTTTGGGTGGTGTGCCTGTGCCTGTGTCGGCGGAGGTGGGGAATGGCTTGGTGATGGATGAGAGTTACGGAGTGGTGATCTTGCGAGTTGTACTTGTAGGAAAATTAAGATGGAAAGCTGGTGCTATAAGGACAGGGAGATACGGAGTTTATGTGAGATGTGATGTTTGGGTTGGTTTGAAGAAGGGTTTTCTAGGTCAAGTTCCTTTGCTTGGTGCTCCTCCTTGTAAAGTTGATATATGAAATATCTATAGATGTAAGCGCTTGCTTTAAAGCTTTTTACTTCGTCTCCTTCTTTTTATGAATTTTAGAGGTAGAACATCAATCAAGTTTCAAGGGAAATTAAGAATCATGTTGTAGGCCATAAATCTAGTGTTGTCTGAACAAGGATAATGAAAGGCTCATGTGGTTAACAGTGATGCTTCTTCTTCTTCTTCTTCTTTTTTTCCCTTCTCCTCTGATCTCTGCTTGCTGCGGTGCTTTCATTTTGGTCTTCTTGTTGGTTACCGACTAACTCTTTTTCAGTAATGAATAGGCATGCATATAAGTATAGAGCACCTTGCTCTCCATGCAAACCTAACCCACAATCTAGCATTGGTGAACCACCTCGAGGCTATCGTAAAGGTAAATTTAGATGAATTTTGACGTACGAGTTAAACAGTCAATACAAATTTTCAAGTTTCTTATATTTATTACTTCAGAGGTTTTCCAATTAAAGTCATTCAGTAGTTCCGAAAGAGCTTGTTAGATGAGCAGTTGCGGTACTATTGAAAAAGTTGAAATGTTGAACTAAATAAATGCCCAGTAGATACATCACCAAGAAGGCCAAGGGACTCCCCAAAATTTCAAAAATCTAGTCTCCATCAATTTTAATATTAAATACAATAATTATTCAAAATAATTTTATTATTTTGAGATTAAAATTTTATAAAATAATAAAATAAATTTTATATAAATATAAAATTTTTTAAAAAATTTGAAATTTAAAACAAAGCAACCAGCTACTACCGCCAGTGGTTGTCGTTAATAAAGCCAGGTGGCCAGAAATGGCCACTTGGTCTGGCCTCCCCGTTCGGTGGAGGCAGCTAGATATGGTCGCCTCTAGTTTAGGTGGAGGTGGCCAGATCCGACCACCTCCACCAGAAAAATCAACCGGAAACGGTTGAAAAGGGTTAGTCTTGGTCCCACAGACCATTTCTGGCCTATTTTTCTACCGGAGACGGCCAGATCTGGCCACTTCTACCGAACAGAGAAATTAGATCTAGCCTCTTCTGGAACCAGGTGATTGAAAATGGTCACCTGACTTTATTAGCGACAGCCATCGTTGCCAGCACCGACGACGATGACTGGCTGGTTTTTTTTTAATTTTAAAATTTTTATATTTAAAAATTATTTTATAATTTTATTATAAATTTTTAATTTTTAAAAGGGTATTCTAGTTATTTTAATATAAAAATTATAAAAAAAATCTTTCAAATGTGGGAGACTGAATTTTTGAAACATTGGGGATGACACTTTGTTCTCGCCTCAAACTATGGGCGGGAACAAGTCTTTTGGCCCGCCAAGAAATACTGTAAAATAAATACTTTATAAAGAAAATATAATTATAAAGTACTGCTTCTATATGGCAATATAGCCGAATCGGCATGCATAGTGATCATGGAATCTTAATAGTTAAAAGACACATATAAGTGAAGAATAAGAACTTATCCTTGTTTCCCACAGAAATGTTATCCCTTAGACTTTGGCTTTTGGGTGCTTTAACTTTCGATTCTCCAATACAATAATATATATAATATGCTTCACACAGTAAGTTGGTTAAAGCATTTTTCAATCTAATTTGATGCCATGAGAACATAGTTAATGGACATACTATTGTGACACCTGATAATACTGGGAATAGAATCTGTCATATCTAAGGTATCTGATTCATATCTTTAACTTGGTAAACAGTCAGAAGAGACTAATTCTGTGAAACCAGGTCTCTACTTTGTTCAGCGGAGCATATATTCGATATATGTATACAGAAATATGTATTCATGGACCACTGACATGTCATAAAGTTAAAGTAAGGTAAAGAAACAAAGAGAATCACGTGTTATAGACAAAATATGAGATCATTTTAGCACCACAAAGCTAACAATTGCTTCAACAATTTACATGAATAGTCAAAATAGTGCCGCTTAGACTCCATCATTAAGCTAACATTCAGAGAATCACTGGGCAAGAACTTCCAATGGCCGAGGCCATAGATTGTAGTGCCTGAGAAGTTGCCGTGTAAGTTTGAGTTGCCAATCTGAATCTATTGGTATCATACTTTAACATGCACGATATCATTAGATGCAGCTTCAACCCAAAATTAGCTAATGACTCTCTTTAATGCTGTAAACCAAGTTAAACTTCCCAACACTTGTAAGAGAGAATGGTACTTAAAAAAAGTTCAATTTCTGTCCGTTGTCCGAGTCCTCGACTGGGCTGAGTAGTTTTCTGCCCACTTGCTATTAAAATGAGGGTAATAGAGCTATTATGCCTGTCTGGAACTCCGGGCAGAGTCTGTGATATGATCAAGCCAAGGACATTGCGTACTAGAGCTCTTAAATTATGAGTCCTGCTGAGGTAAAATTAACGCTTATTCTTACTGTTTCTGTGACATTTACATATTAAGTTCATGGGTTTGTGTTGTTGGGATGAATCTTATGAGGTGTTGAGCAGATATTGGTTTAGGTATTCCTAGCAAAATAAGTGTCTTCAATTTTCTCTCCAGCCAAACTCATTTCTCACCCATTATTCAAATTTCAGAACTCGACAAATCACTCTTTCATGTCATAGTATCAAATCAACCGTCAGGCATTGAGTCTTACCATAAACCACTATGAAAGCCAACCTAATCAGCACAAAGCCCTCCTCATTCATTGCAGAATCCAACTTCAAATTCACCATACATACTCACAAAACCTCCGTGAAACTCGTATAGAAAAGAAAGAAAAAAGCCCACGATTGCAGTTTTAAAAACTGACGGAATGATTCACCAAGAGAGTTGCTGTTGTGGAAGCCAAGAACCTCGCTTCGGCCACAAGAGTAGCTGTTAGTGCCGCCGCGAATTGTTGGATCAGAGGCTGCCTGAGTTGCTGTTGTGGTGGCGGCGGTGTGAGGTCTTACAGCTTTGGTTCTTGATTCAATGAACAAAACATGAAAGAGAGAGAAATGAGAAGAGTGGCTGAAGCAACAAGAAAATAGGAAAGCAAAGATAAAAAAGAAAGACGTTGGAGATGAAAACAGAGAAAGTAGGAAGAAAAGAGTAGTGGACCAAGGAAGATGCCGAAAGAGAAAAAGTAGAAAAAATGTTGGGTGGATTTTCTTTTCAAGTCAAAAAGTCTAAAGTACCCTTTTAAAAACTTGAAATAACAATACAATCTTTAACAGAAAATTTTAACGGAAGACAGTTAGATCGGATCAATGAAACTGATGGGCGCATTCTTATTTTTATGTTAACAATGAACTAAAAACCAATTCCCTTCCAGAAAATTCAGATCAGACCCACTGAATATGGACAAGGGCATTAAATAAATATGTTTGTTAATTTTCAAAAATTTAAATATTTATTAATTGAATAAAATTAATAATTAAATATTAATGATCATAAATTTATTTTATTATTTTAATAAAAATTTGGTTAAAATAAATAAATTTGTGAAATTAAAGTTTTAAAATTAATAATAATATCTAAAATAATATTAAAATACTAAAATATTAATAAAATAAATTTTAAAAATATTTAAAAATTAAAAAATACTGTTATCATCACTAACAATGTTATCGATAACGGTGACTATCAAAATTGATGATGACGACTAAATATGGTTGTCTCTGTCAAAAAAGAAGGCAGTAAGATATATCGTCTTTGCCAAATGAATCAAATATGTTTAACAATGTTATTTATACTCTTTAATAGTTGGTTGTAATTGAAAGCATAAAAGAAAAATAACTAAAAATGACATTAAGCTATAAATGAGTTTAATTGATTTAAATTTTTAAATATGGGTAAAATGGTTTTTTTTTTTTTTAATACAGAATTAAATGATAGAATAAGAGTTTAAAAAGGCATAAAATAATTTACACGTTTAGTATGATTATTTTTGGTAAATATAAAAAAAACGTAAATGTTATTTTTATAAAAGATAAGGGGTATATGGTCGATTTAATAAAATAGTTATTTTTTTTAACTATTTTAAAAGGCATACCAACATCAATTTTTTCTTTTTACCCTTTATAGTTTATTAAAATTACAAGAATGATTTATGTTTGTGTTGAAATTAAGAAATAAAGACAAAAACATTTTGGTCATTTAAGGGATTATCATTAAATGCATGAGACAAAAATATATTAACTTGGTTTATCTTCTTCCTTGTAGCCAAATTCTCACTCTCTTATTTCTCTCTATTTTGAAGTTAATTCATAACAATTTAAAGAGTTTTCAAGAGATTTTTAGAGAAAAATGAAGGAAATTAACTAAACTTTTTAACTAAAATAAGAATTTTAAAGAAATTTAATAGAATTGTACATAAGTTCATGAACTCATATTCTTTAATAATAATTTAGATAAAAATATAAGAAAGTTAGTGAAAAGAAAGAGAATAAGAATAATCAAAGCTTAAAGTAAGTAAATTATACTTGTAGAATATTTATCCGAAATTTGACAAAATTAAGGTTTGATGATAAAGTTTTGTGTAATTGATATATATATATATTGCAATTCATATGTTCAAGATTATAATTGAATTGAATTAAAGTTGGAAGGTTATTAAATTGCGATATGTATATATAATGTAGATTATGTCATGTTTGAAAACTTATAAAATTATGTATTAATACATGCTTAAGAATGATATACGACGTTAAATTGAAGAAAATTTGTGTTGATAGAAAGTGCTAGTTTCAATCTTGAACATGATGTTATATTAGTGAGTTGTTTGTAAATGTTAATTTATGATATATATAAATATGCTTTTGGTGTAAATAGTATATATAATTCATATGGTATTTATTACATTAATAGACATATTATATATTTGAGTATGGTTTTAAATTAAGAATCATGTAAAGCATGATAACATAGTATCAAAAGGGATAAAATCTTTGAAATTAGAAACAAAAATAACATTTTTGAAAAAAAAAAAAAATAGATAAGCATAATAAAGATAAAGAGTATAAAGAGATTGACTTTTATGTATAGTATTATAGCGTATTTACCTACATATTACATTTTATATAAATATCTTGACATGAGTCATATAAGTTTTAGAAACTAAAATTATATTATTACATTTCTATATATGGTTTTCAAAGTAGAGTATTTTTATGTCTTTTTTTTTTTTTTTAAAGAAGTAAATCAGTTACAAAATTTTCTTTATGATTGATGTGATAGTAAACCCACAGAGCAACCTTATACGCTTGTTGTTCTTAGTAAACAGCTTTAGAGTAAAGTTTATTACAATCCGATAAAGTATTTATAGGTTGAAAACTATAAACAAAATTAGATTTTTATAGTTAAAGTTCCTCATCTTTCAACCTATATTGGTCAATAAAGAAAAAAAAAAGTTTTAAAAAGGAATTTTAGAGAATTTTTAGAGTTTTTTTGATAAAGTTAAAAAGATGCACAACATATATAGTATATTTTACTGTATTGCATTTTGCATACATATTCAATCATATTTTGCATATTCAAAGTTTTTAGAGATTGCAAAATGCTCAAAGAAATGTTGTTATAATCAGAAATGTATAAAGTCATAGTAAAATGGAAAAAAATTAGTACTTAGTTTTACAGAATCTATTAGCGTTATATATAAATCCTATGGTTAGAAATGTTTTTTAGGCTACTAATCTTGGGTTAGAATAAGAATTGATAAGAATACTAAGATTGTGAGAGAATTCAGAAGTGAAATAAATATTTTTTTCAGAGTTAGGTGGCTTGTGCATGTACCATGTTGAGAGGATTTTCATGCAAGCATGAGAAAATGGAATTAGCACAATTTTCCAACCATGCACGACTGTGCATGTTGAGGTGCACGCTCGTGCGTGCGATGAGAGTTAGCTGTCATACTTTAAGTTATGTTTATCTCGTTTTCCAGCTTATTTTCACCTAAGGTTCTTAACAAATTTCAGAGACCAGCAACCCTAAAAGAGAAGATCAGCATCCAGGAGCTTCCAATCAAGCTAGAGAGTGAGATTTCTTGAGAGAGAAAAGCTTGCTTCCTATGGCCAGAGGTAGGTGTTTCTTACATCTTTCTCTCTCTTCTTTTGTGTGAGATGTTTATCATGTTTGAGTATGAGCTTGATTCTAACATATTTGTGATGTTTCCTTGCATGTTTGATGATTTTGAGTTGATGATAATGATGATTATGTATGTATGATTGATGAGTATGTGATATGGATATGTGTATGTGAGTTTGAGGTGTTGAGATGATTGAATATGTGATTTGGTGTTATGGATGGAATAAGCATGTGGTTATGAAATGTTTTGTATGTGGAAAATGATTGATATGCAATTGGATTTCAAATTTGATGGGAATAAGCATGACTAGCCATAACCACGCTGAAGCAGAATAGATGCACACCTGTGCAAGTCATGTTTTGCATGGTCACGGTCGTGATCACGATCTCGTGCGTGACTAAATAATGCAGAGTCACAATCGTGCATGAGCAGAAAGTGAGAAAATGCACTAAAATCACATAAGCTAGCACGATCAACATACATGATTAGCTCACGACTCGTGCAAGTTTATGCACGCCCATGCACTTAAACATGCACGCTCGTGCGTCAGGCAGAAATAAAAAATAAAGCATGAAACGAGCACAAAACTCAATAAACTTAGAATAATTGATATAAATCAGTATGATGAGATCAGTTAAATATACATGATGCATCATATGCATATCATGACATGACATGTCATACAATATTTTCAGAAAAGAATCTAAGGATCCAAATGCATGTTTTTAGTAAAAAAAAAATGATGATCTAGACATCGATTTTAGGGGTGAATACGAGAGGACATTTGTGAGTTTCAACACACTCGATTACAGGAGTCGGCATTAGAGTCTATGACCATACTAGCCACTATATATATATATATATATATATGTTGGTGTGCTCAGCTAGCATCTTAGGGTTTGATGATCAGTATACAATGCATTGCACTCAGATTTAGTTATCAGTTTTCTATGCACAGATCAGTATTCAGTTATAGATTCAGAGACGACGCGTGTCTTAGATAGTTTCTAGCATGTGTTTGTATAGGAAACTCACATGATCAGAGTGTCAAATCCCTATATTCATCAATTTGTGTAGTATAATAGGTATCTTCAGATACGTAGTTTTCAGATATATCAGCTTTTAATTTTTCATATAAACTATTATAAATGATTTCAGGATCTTCAGATGCAATAACAGTATTTCAGTAAACCAATTTTCAGGAAGAAATTTTCAGTAAACAGACCAAAGCCTAGATATGATTTCAACATACTTCATAGCATGTCATTTTCACATGACATACACAGCAGAACATGATTCAGTTTATAGTTAATCAGTGAGAAACAGTATAACATATATGAAAATTATATGACAGCACGTGAATCACAGAACATGAACACCAGAACATAATATATATATATGTGTGTGTGTGTGTGTGTGAATAATACACGTGAGAACCAGTTGAGTTTCTTTCCAGTATGTATGTTTTTCAGTGTTGGATTGTAGTGGAAATCCTCAAAAGAGGATTGTCGTAGTCAGAGATGAGAAACACTTACTGGATGAATATATCACTCACTTTCTACTTTATTTTTTCTTGCAAGTCAGTACAGTGGGGGCTGAGAGAATGAGATGGTTGCCGGCTGGGATCCAGTTTTCAGTTTTTGCAGCATGCTTATGGTTTGCATGCTTTCATAATTTTCCATTTGCATGTGATTGTACAATATATGTACATGTATGTACACACACTTATATTGTATGAGTTTTCTCCGTATATGAAAGTATTTTGGGCCATATTAATTTATATTCATTATATTATTTTCCGTTGCGATATTTCAGCTTAGCTTTAGGTATTTCTGTTGTGTATTATTGGAGATATTAATTATTTTATTCAGAATTATTTTATTATTAATTTATATAGAACCATGTACAGTAATATACAGCAGAAGTGTTTACATTATATATTTATTGGGTATTTTTTTATACTGACCCTATGACTTTATAATGTTTTCTTTAGGTGCAAGGGTACAATTGTTAGAAAAGGCCACGTGCGTGCATGTGATCGAGACGCATTTGTTATAAGATGAATATACTATTTTGGAGATATATATATATATATATATATATATATATATATATATAGATTTATGTTTATATATTAACTAATTTTAGAGATATGTATCTGTACATAAGAGTAACGTATTGAAGTAATGTTTTTTTTTTAACAAGTTTTTTTGAGAGAAGGATCATTTATAGATTGGTTACTTTAAAAGAAAAAATTAAATCAAATTTTATTTGAAAATAACTTATTTAAAAAGGCGATCATTTTTAGTTATTTGATTTAATTTTTTATGATCATTGTCGTAGATTTTTATTATTAAAATTTTTAAAATTTTTTATTTTATATTTAAAATATGTTTATATTTAAATATTATTTTATATTTTATTATAATTTTTTTATTAGAGTATTTTAATAACTTTATAAAAATTTAATAATTTTAAATAGAAAAATATTTATAAATAAAATTTAAATTTTAAAAAGTAGGGACCACTGTGATTCCGTCGACTGATTGACCTGCAAGTACACCTTGAACTTGGGATATACTACATAAAAAAGCATCACGATGGGGTAATATAGTAAACTCGTACAGAATCCACAACAAAAAAGAGATTCACGAGAGTCTTAATAGAGACTCATGCTAGCCATCGTGCCCACGCCGAAGAGTTGTCTTTCCTGATAGAACCAGAACAAGAAGAGATAGTTGTAGAGAATTTATATGCTAAGTCTTTTCTGACAAACACAACACGGTAAGTTTTCAAGTGACCACTCCTGATATTTTATAATTGTTTGGATCCATTCTGTCGTCTTAATTCTTGTTTTCTTTTTTCTGTTTTATTCTGCTTAAAATTTCATCTTTTACCAGTGTTGTTTAGTGTTTGATTCGTTGTGGTCACTGATTAGTTCTTCCGTGTATATTTTATTTTATTTTATTTTTATAATATGGATTTGTTTGATGATGTGGGCACCTTATTTTATTTAGTAAAAACTGGAGGATGATATTGTTTTTGTACAACTAAAGATCTGTTTAGATCTCTAGTTTACGAAATGTTTTGGTTTGGGCTTTAGCTATAGATTCTATTATGTATATTTTTGAAATGTTTTTAGCATTCGTAACATTCTACTAGAAACTCAGTACTAGGGTGTGATGCAAGCTTTTTCAGTTTTGACTTTGCTTCAAGCTTATTCTTGTGAATTTTCACCTACTCTATAAAATACTTGCATGTTAATATTAATTTAACTAAATATATGTTGAGTTGCTATCAAGTTGACTTACTTGAAAGTAATTTCCTTGTAAGGGTATCATTGCTTGCCGGCTGAATGCTCTTCTTGTGCCTAGATCTAAAAAAAATTGATGGTCTTGATTTCATCAGCTGCATTATATAAGCTTCATGGTCCTGCGATTCCTGTTGTTAGGCTGATTTGCATTATTTGGACATTCAGCCTTTCGTTATTGAAGGATAAAAATCCCTTTCTTAGCTTTTTGGGAATGTATACTTAGAAGGTAAAATGTTTGCTCTTCTATATATGCTTTTGAGGCATTGACACATGATCCTGTCCAGTGAAGCTTGGCATATGACGGGAATTCTTCCAATTTTTGTGCAAACTTTTCCTTTTTGGTATCACTTCTTGTCCAGATTCTTGGATACTCATAAAAAGAATACTCTATTTATTGCTTTCTTAAATAAAAATTTGTAGTTCTTTTTGCCCTCTCATATAACTTATGCCTTGGATCACCGTCAACATGAAGGAATTAGTTTTGTCTTATAGGCTCTTGTTTCCACATGTGTGAATGCTTTATATTTCTTCCGAATCCTGTTTACTTTGAGTTATGTCTCAGTCCAACCATGAAGAATCTGTAGATATTATATATGATGTGTATTTAATACGTTTGGTTTCTCTGCTTTTTGAGTCAAGCATAAGGGAATGCTGATATTCAGTCATAACAATGATGATTGTGAATTGATATAAAACTTTATTTTGTCTTGCATTATTTTTTCTTCTACATGTGCTCTGTTTTCTATTTATTTGGTAAATTATAACCGATAAAGTTATTATTGATATGAAAAATCAATATTAGAAACAGAATTTCTCCATTTTGTGAATTAGTATTTGAGTTTTTGGTTGCATTTATCTTGTGGTATTTTGCAACATAAAAAGACTCTTTGCTGTCTAATGTAGGAATGTGTTTTTGATGATTGAAACCTTATTTAATTTGTATGCATACATGTTTCATTAGGTAACCATTAAGAATTGTATTTTGATGACTGTCAGATGGAAAGACAAAGTTCTCAACATGGGCAAATTATTGAAATAAGTGTAGATGTTCCTGATGAGGCAAGGGGCTTTGGAGGGAGTAAGATATGTGGCAAAGGACCCTGTGGACTTGCAGATGCTAGGAAAAACTCTAAAGAAGCCAAAGAGAGATCAGCTTCCATGCGCAAGCTGCTAATAGCAGTTGCACTCTGTGTTGTCTTCATGAGCATTGAGGTAGTTGGTGGCATCAAAGCTAACAGTCTAGCAATATTAACTGATGCAGCTCATTTACTTTCAGATGTTGCAGCTTTTGCTATTTCTTTGTTCTCATTGTGGGCAGCTGGATGGGAATCAACTCCCCGTCAATCTTATGGATTTTTTAGGGTTGAGATTCTTGGTGCTTTGGTTTCAATCCAGCTCATCTGGCTGCTTGCAGGGATTTTAGTATATGAAGCAATTGTTAGACTTATTCATGATACAGGGGAGGTGAATGGCTTTTTAATGTTTCTTGTTGCTACTTTTGGTCTTGTGGTGAACATTGTTATGGCTTTCGTGTTGGGCCATGATCACAGCCACAGCCATAGTCATGATCATGGTCACAACCACAGTCATGGTCATGGTCACAGTCATGGTCTTGATGATCATGATCCTAGTATCAGTCACAGCCACGGAAAGATAATCACTGCTGGTCATCATGATCATGATGAAGAGCATCAACATCGGCATGGTGGGGAGAACTCCAAAGATAAGCTACATCATCAACGTGAGGAGCATTCTCAAGAAGAGCACCTTCATACTGAAGATCTTAGTCAGCCACTGCTAAGCAAACCACAAGGTGCACAACAAGAAAAGAAGCTATGGAACATAAATGTGCAGGGAGCTTATCTTCATGTTCTTGGGGATTCCATTCAAAGTATAGGAGTAATGATTGGAGGGGCAATTATCTGGTACAAGCCTAAATGGAAGATAGTTGACCTGATTTGTACTCTCATATTTTCAGTTATTGTTTTGGGGACTACGATTAAGATGTTGCGGAACATACTTGAAGTCCTGATGGAGAGCACGCCAAGGGAGATTGATGCAACAAAGCTTGAGAAGGGATTGCTGGAGATGGAGGAAGTGGTGGCCATTCATGAGCTGCATATATGGGCCATCACAGTCGGGAAAGTCCTATTGGCTTGCCATGTCAAAATCAGGCCAGAAGCAAATGCAGACATGGTGCTCGATAATGTGGTAGAATATATTAGAAGGGAGTATAACATCAGTCATGTGACTGTACAGATAGAACGTTAGTTATGAGTGATTGTAATAGCATTATCTCCAACATCCATTATTGGAACTTCAATTTTAGTCATTTGGAAGCCTTTTCTTATATTAGCAATATCGCGTCAGGTTTTGGGCATTCAAATTGATACTCTGGCAAGGGATAGCTGATAATATTAAAAAATTGCACCTGATATCTGCTTAGTACTTCATATACAGAATAGCTAGAGTTTAATATAACATTTTTAGTTATTTGTATCCTGCCTTTTGCTGCAATATATTCTAGTTACCATTTTAGTTCCATAGATGTATACAGTATTCTGTTTAAGGGAAGAAGTTTCATTTGCTGGTTGAGTAAAATTGTATTTCTACTGCATCGAGTGCCGCTGGCATCATAGGAACTCCTCGATAATCTGATGCATCTGTGGACTCGTGATGCTGGGTTGTGGGGGCAGTGGTGTCATCTCGATTCCCACTGAGGAAGCTCAGCTCGTGAATTGCCAAGTGCTCTCATTTTTCTGTTGAATGACAAAACACCCTTAGTACAGTTACAAGCTGTATCGCTGATGGCCAAGAGAAAGTGTACAAAACCACTGGAATAGAGCTTTGGTTTATCAACTTTGTCGAGCCTCGAGGAAGAAAGCTTTAACATTTACTGCTGTTACTCATTTTAATGGTATCTGAATGTAGGATTTTATCAATTAGCTAAACGACAGGGGTCCAAATTTTGCAGTTGTTTTGAAAGCGAATGCCTCTGGTCCTGTGGCTGTCAAAGTGTGGTATAGTTTTACAGGAGGAAAATAAAGACCATAGTTCAAGCGGATAAGGTTGTGAGCCTGGCGTTCTCAAGGTGCCAATTTTGCTGGATTGAATTTGTCTTCTTTGTAAATTGTGTTTAACAGTACTCCATTTCTTTTATGTGAAGCTCCTGCAAGCACCTTCACTCATGCACATGGGGCATTTTACACATAAATTATTGAAAGATTTATGAGCTGCCTGGATTGCTTCTACATTTACAATTGTACAATACATGGTAAAATTTGAATGTGATGTATGTATATATATATATATATATATATATATACATATATTTTTATCCAGCGCATTGATTCATTGAATACCTCCATAGGCGACTTACAGAAACAAAATTAATGCAGAGCAGGACCTGGTCTTGAAGCGATACTTGCTGTCCAGTATTAAATCCAATCTGGTACTCCATTGGGGACAAAATTTGTGTCCCAAGACAATTAATGCAAAAACATGCCCATACAGGCAATTGCACAGGCCCGATCTACCAAATTTCAATTATTTATGATAAAAACCATGGTAAAGCCCGACATGTCTTGGAGACATTTATGGATAAAAGAAGAACGTGTGAACTTGCTTTTAACCACACAAACCACATTCAGACCTCAAATGCTCGTCTCTTCTCAAGTAAATGTTTTTGCACTTGGAGAACGTGAATGTGATTGTGATAAACATAGTACACGTCCAAAATATGCATTCATATATCATCATAAAGGCATCGATATGCTGCTGGCTTTCTTGTAAGAGATACAAAGTGAATTAAGAACTTATGACACAGAGATGAAAGCTACTGTTGATGCCATTGTTAAGAAGCTAGCGTACAGCAGCACAAATGGTCGTGGCATGTAGGGCGGATTAATACAGGCCGACTGAATATTTCCCACCCAAGGTCTCACAATTCTCTTTAAAAGGTTTTTTTCTTACCAAAGTAAATTATTAATTTTAATAATAAAATATTTATAATATTTTATTTAAATATTATAATAAAAATGTCAATAGCTATTATCTTGTCTATGAGTTTTAAAATATTATAATAATTTTTTAATTGGACTTAACTATGAATAATATTATTGAAGTGTAATTATTATTTTAAAAATTATTAAGAGATATTAATATTTTAAAATTGAAAAAAAATGTATTTTTAAAATTTTTAAAACCCTTCTTAAAAAAATTGTCACCACGCTTAACCTTTTAAAAATTGTATTTTATTTTAACATAAAATTATGCTTCATTTGCTCTCTTCTTTATGGTTGTATTTATTATTTTTAATTAAAATTAATATAGATTAAAATCATTAATACATTTTTTATTTTCAAAACAATTTTATAAAAAATCTTTATATTTAAAAAATAATAATATATCATTTCATCAAGTCATGTGTGTTATACTTCTTGAAAAAGCTCTCTTATCATCACTCAAACTGTCGCTCGGTACAGCGGTGTAAGTTCGCAGAGAAGAAATTGGAAATCATGAGACGAGACATGGAAAGAAAGGACTTAAAGAAATAAAGCAATAAAATAAATATTATAATAGGCTGATGTACATGGATGCCTGAGGCCTGAGACCTCATAGAAAGAGGAGTAGGAGTAGTTGTAGTCCCCACAACCAAATGTCTTCGCTGCTGGACAAAATTGCCACCCCCAATAATATTTTTGGGACCTTGTAAACTAGACAATCCTAAATCCTGAGGCCAACGCGCTCTCTCTTCACTCTTAAATCCTTATTTCCTTGTTTTTGACTCTTTTCCACCTTTCATTTATCATCTTACATCTTCTGATTTTCTTCGCCACTCTTTGACCCATCTTCACCTCTATTTTTAAACCCTATACTTTCTCTCTGTAACTTAACTTCATATTACCACACCAACATCATAAACAAACGAATAAATACATACATATATATATATATGTATGTATATGTGTGTGCGCTCGTAAATGGGGTCTCCTTCTGCTTCTTGGGGGTTACGTTTATTACTAGTGTTGTTTCGTTAGCATCACTGTGGAATGTTTGTAGTGAGAGAGAAAGAGAGTTGGATAGGGAAGAGATAAAAGAAGGAATTTAAGGCGCTACTGCTACTTCAACTACAAATTGCTCAGCTGCTGTAATGGAGAGGCTTCAAGGACCCATAAATCCTTGTGTATGTTCATTTTAGTACTTGTCTTTCTTTTTCACTTCCTTTTTCTCAGATCCCTTTTCTAGGATTTGGATATGCACTGCATTTACTTCTCTAAATGCTTGCATTCAATGCAATGGCTAGTTTTTGTGGAAATACTTACATATGGTATTTCTGTTTCCCATGCTAGTCCATTCCTTTTTTATTCTCTTCCTCTGTTAAGATGGAACTACCCAACCAATCCATGCTATAGTACTTTTCCTTGCTTCTAATGTTGAGGACCATCTTAAGAATTTCCCTAATTTTCTTTTTTCTTTTTTTAATTTTCTTGCAGTTCTTGGGAAAGTATTTGAATGTGGAGTGTTTAGAAGAAGAATTTCTCAACTCGGATGCCTTAAGAGTTGAGGAAGAAGAGGATACAAACTTCTCTTCACCAAGCTTAGAAGACAGAATGCCATTTCTCCAGATGCTTCAGAGTGTAGAAACCCCATCAGTTTTCCCTTTCAAAGAACCCAGCTTTCAGACACTTTTGAGACTCCAACATCTGAAAAAACCATGGGATGTAATAAACCCTAACGTCTCTGAAACGAAAAACCGAATTCAAGTCTTAGAACTTGAAAGTTGTATTACCCAAGAAATATTAGACCTTCATTCACCTGTAAAATCACAGTCAGAAACCAAAGACCTCCAAAACCCACATTCAACTACATGCCTGGAAGGTGCGAGCTCAGAATCTAACCAAAACCAACCTAACTCGGTAGAAATCTCTCACCTTAACTCACAAAAAAAGCCTGAAAACATCCAATTGTCGGAATGCCCTCCAGTCACTCGAGAAAAAAGAAAAAGAAAACGAACAAAACCAACCAAGAACGAAGAAGAAGTAGAGAGCCAACGCATGACCCACATTGCAGTCGAACGTAACCGAAGACGTCAAATGAACGACCATCTCAACACTCTCCGTTCTCTCATGCCACCATCTTACGTCCAAAGAGTAAATTGATTTAAAAGCTCTTTATCTTTTGTTACTTTCATTCTTCAATTACCTATATTTATTGAACCAAGAAATCTTTTTTCTTTTATCCTTTTCATTCTCAAAGGGTGACCAAGCATCCATTATTGGGGGTGCAATAGACTTCTTGAAGGAACTGGAGCAACTTTTACTATCACTTGAAGCTCAAAAGAGAATGAGAGTTGAAAAAACCGCCGTAGAGGGTTGTGATAGTGCAACGTCGAGTAGCTTTACCTACAAGACCAACGGCCTTTGGGCAGTGAGTCCACATATTGTGAATTGTGATGGGCAAGTGAAGGGCGAGAACAAGTCAAGTGGGGCAAAGATTGAGGCGATTGTGATACAAAATCATGTTAACCTGAAGATTCAGTGTCCAAGGCGACCTGGTCAATTGTTAAAAGCCATTGTTGCACTTGAAGATCTTAGGCTTACATTTTTGCACCTCAATATTACTTCCTCCCAAACTAAAGTTCATTACTCATTCAATCTCAAGGTACTTGTCAGTTTCCTTTTTCTGCTAGTCAGCCATTTTTACTTATGTCTTGAGCAATTATAATTATTATTTCTCTCTGGGTGGTTTAATGCAGATAGAGGATGAGTGTATGCTAGGGTCAGCTGATGAGATAGCAGCAGCAGTTCATCAGATATTTAGCTACATCAACGGTAGTTGAATGGTAAAATGGTTGAAGATAATCTACTCAATTGCTTAGGAAGTTTAGAACAGGTCGAGGAAGAAAAAAACGAAAATGGGGTGTTTGGAAATGGAGGGAGTGAGAAAGAGAGGGGAGGTTGAATGAAGGGTGAAGGTGTAGTTGTTGTAGACTTGAAACGAAGAGGCTGCATTTGCAGGACAAAGCATATGATGTTTATGGCCTAACCTAAAAGAAGTTGCTGTGTTTGTTAATTATAAGGAATTAAAATTAATGTGTCTGTACGCATGTAATTTCTATAGCTAGTAATTGTATTATTTAGGTTGTGGGTGGGTGAGGATGAGAGAGAACAGATGGGACCAGATGAGCTTGCTCTGGTTGAAGAGTTTGAAATTATCTAATTCTCATGATTACAAATTGTGAAGGATGGTTCTCTTTTTACATTGACTTTGGCCTATGTCTGTATGTACAGAGATATGTGGGTGTTTCATCATTAGCTATGTTCTCAACCCTCATCTTTGTCTGTTTGTAGATTTGTACTCTCTTTTCGGCTTAGCTTTGCTTGGTACACTTGCCATGCTTTTAAGTTCAACAGCCCAACCCCCCCAACAAAAAAAAAAAAAAAAAAACAGTAGAAATTAACCTTGTTTACATTAAAGTACGTAATCAGTCCAGTATTAACTTGAGATTACTATCTAAACCTGTTTAATCCACATTTTGATTGCCAAGATTTTGACACTTCATTTGGGACTAACTAGCTGGGTAGATGTCACTTCAGTGTCATATGATGTGCCATGAAGATAAAATCAATTAGTTAAATGCCCTTGGTGTTACTAGTTTTATGGGCCCATTTAATAATCTACGATGGTTAATGAGGAACCAAATAATGGCAGACAAAGCAGAGAGTTTTTTTTTTTTTTTTTTAAAGTAATATTTGAATCTTTATTTATATCGATTCATCAATTTTAATGGATCAAATAGATTAAATTCTATCCTTGTCATTAGGTCAAGTGGATTCAAACCAGAGAGTTGATAGATGCTGAAACCTCACTGCCTTCGTTCATGACACATCACCAAAAAGTCAGCAGATCTTCTGGTCTCTTCCCTTGACTCAATTCCAGTAGCAGGTCTGCAGTCACATTCACAATTCACAAGCAAGTGAAAACTTTTACATAATAAAAAAACAGCAGCCAAACTTTGAGCTATTTATATAAAATGAAAGAACCTTCTAAACAATGTGTTGTTGACATAGACTAATCATATTCACTTCAAGTACTCAGTATTTAATTTCATTGGGTTATTAATTTGATGAGTGAGCAAGAAATAAAGGAAAGAAGAGAGGGAAGAAGGAGAGGCACGAAGGCAAAGAGCTAAGGCAAAGGAAAAGGCTAACCCACGTTCCAATACTGAAAATTGTCGTACAAAAGAGCGAAGTGCAGAAGCAGCTAAAACGAAGCACACATCCCCATGTGAAAGTATCAAAAGACGTCTGTTAAGAGACTAAATCACCCTAGCCCAGTCCTAGTCATTTTGGTCTTTGCGTTCCCTTTTTTTTCTGTTTTCCCAAGGTCACTCCCTATCTTACAAAATATTTGTTTTAGGCTCTTTTGGAAAGCCCTTTTTGCACACGCCATCATCATTACTCCTTGACTCTTTCTCTTATTATACTAATATAATTAGAATACAAAACCCAACTTCTTCTAATACTGGTGAATGGCCTCACTCTCCTCTTCAACACTTTCCACCTATGAAATTGAAAACCCTATGCAGGTTAAATTAATCAAATCATAAAGGTTGCTCACATGATTGGGAAATCACTTTAACCTATATCTTTAATTTAATTCTTGTATATGGAGCCACTGCCTCGGGCAACCCTAAACTTAGATGGAAAGAAAAGCATAAGAAAATGGATCCAATGGAACATTGGTCTCTGATTTGGGAATAAGTGATGTTTATTTGGAAATACGAGCCAACGGATTATTTAACTTTTCCTATTAATCTGCCATTAACATGTCATCATTGGCATTAGCCTATTTTAATCTCCCATTTATTTCCACAGTATCTCTTTGCCCTAATTAATTAAAGCTTATTCTTCTGTTCAGCATACACTATATTTGGGTAGCATTTCTTTTAATCTCGTAAAAAGGAAAGAAGTTGCAAGTCTCAATGGAGTGGTTTACCAAAGAAATAGCCGTCGCTGAGAACACTTGTGAGGCACCAACCAAAGACTGAGTCGTTCCTTTTTTTTACCTTTTCTTGTTTCAGTTCCTTTTCAGCAGCTGTCCCAATGCATTGGTGCAACTGAGATAGCAATGTGACTACGTTGTTCCTTCTTTAATTTCAAATCTTTTTGGATTAACATTCTCTAAGGGTTAAACAGCTATGTTATAGCAACTGGGTTGCTTGGAGCTATTCTTTTTTGTTTTTGTCTTTCATAAATCATAATCTAGAGATAAGATCTAGCCCCATCTTACAAATTCCCCCCCCAAAAAAAAAGGTGAATTATTCATGCATTATTGTACAGAGAACAGTACAAAGGTCAGTCTTACAAATTACAATTTCCAACAAAAAGAACAGTGTCTGGAAATCTGATTAACTTTGCCTTTGCCTCAAACTTCCCACTAGGAAAAAGAAAAGCATTCCAAAGTCACTGTTTATAAATGGCGTTTGAGTATTTACATGGTTAAACTTAAAAACCAGTTTTTCTCCTGAAAGCCAGCTTACAAATTTCATCACAGAATGCCTATCGTAGGGTAAGCAAAGCATTATTAGATTGATCAGAGATCCCCTCCTCGGCCTCGAAGATTCTTCATTTTTGGAAATACGTAAATTTCTTCATGTGGACCCTCTCATCGGAACTCGAGAGATCTTCTTTAGGGTCTTCTCCACATCATCACCGTACAATCAATCAATTAATCTCATCATCTATTTCTCTGCATGTCTACACACAATCAAAATGGTCAACGACAATAAATTTAGTTTTGAAGGGAGGGTTGTCCAGTCAATCACGCTATACAGGTATCTACGACCACTGATTGCTACGCACAGCGAGAACCACTCTTCAACATTTTCCGTTTGCTGCAAATTTGCATGAATGAAAGACGTTTAGATTCTTTTTTCAACATCATCTTGGTAAAGGTATAGGTTAGTTAGGTTTAGACCCAGAATATGTCCAGGTCATGGCTTTTCAGTCTTGTAAACAACAGAAACATATTTTTAATATTATGTATATATCAACAAAACTCCAAGTTGACATGGGTGATTAGTTTAGTTCTTCTCAAGCAAGTGTTCATAATGGAAGAATGAATAGAAACCTCAGAAAAAAAGTTGGAAGTCATTTTGGGATGATTCACCGAATAAGAGAAACAAAATAATTGATGGAGATGGAAGACCAAATAATTTGGCAAAAAGTTAGACAGTAAGACAAATAACTTATAATGTGGGGACGTGGGAATGATTCGTGCCGGACTGCGAATTGAGAGACTCTTCAAAGCTGGATCAAAATGATGATGATAAACGACTTTCTATATTATTAGGAGTACAAATAATTATTGACTTTCGGACTCAGGATTTAGTACTTCCGGTTCTGAACCTGCAAGACAGACAAAATAATTTTAAGCTCTAAGGCAGTAGCTTTTGGTAGCGCCGAGCCGATTGCCTTAATTGAGGCCCATCAATCGGGCAAGCTGCAAACCCAAATATCAAGAAAGGCCCAATGTAGAAGCTTTGGACTGTGTTTGCTCCTCAGTTTCTGGGCTTTAAAACAGAGGCTTATTACTTTGTTGCATTTTTGCATAATTTATTACTTTGTTTTTTTTGTTTTTTACTTGGTGTGAATTTAGAGATTTTCATTTTTCATTATTTTCCTGCAGGGGAAGGAAGATAAGACAACCAAGCTTTTGGCAAAACAAGAGGGAGCATTCTATTCTACCCTATCAAACACCATAAAATGCCCATCCAACATCCATGTCAGCACTATCTGGATCAAATAATGAGTGGTTGTCTTGCTCCAAGCTTGGAAGAAGAACCATCTCCACATTCCAGTTAAAATTATCGATTTCTGATAATCCCAAAATAACTTAAAAAAAAAAGCAACATAAACAAATAAATCACGGGGCAGCCTCAAGTGAAGTTACATACTGTAGGGATTCAAGTCAATGGCTTCTACTTCCTCCACCACACTCTCTCTTCCCTCTTCGTCAACGCTTGTCGATGCCAAGGCTCCTCGCCAGTCAGCTGCTGCTTCGCCTCAATGTGTAACCCTCCCTACACTCCCACCATCACCTGCTCAGTCTCATAACCGCCCCTGGAAGACTACTGCTTATTGTGAGTCAATCTTCTCCCATACCCTTATTTTATCACAGCATAAGTCTTTTGATTTGTTAATATATTAAGCTATAATCTTGAATTTTCTTTTTCAGGTCGAAAGATTGCGCGCAATGTTATGGCTATGGCAACAGGAGAGGCTCCAGCAGAAGTTGCAGCGATTGAATTGCCTGAAATTGTCAAGACACTGCAGGACGCTGTGAGTTTCATACAGTTATTCTTATTTACCCTCTTACAGGTACTGAGCTGAGCGATTTTGATTATAAGAAAATTTATTCGTGGATGAACAGTGGAGCAACATTGAAGATAAGTATGCAGTGACTTCACTTGCAGTCACTGGTGCCATTGCTTTGTGGGGCTCTATTGGGTTGATTTCTGTAAGTCTCTCCTTCAGTTCCAGACTTTTCCCGATCATGATTTGGATTTGCATGTAATTCACTTGTCAAATATGAACTTGTACATTAGATTCTAAGAAATTGGTATCATATTAACAGGCAATTGATAGGCTTCCTTTAGTTCCCGGCGTACTTGAGCTGGTTGGCATTGGCTACACTGGGGTAAGTTGCATTGAGTTAGTTTTCTATTCTATTCTATTCAAGCATTAGTTTTTGCTAAAAACATCCATCTTGATCTCATCCTGTTCCATCCGGTTCCATCGTGATTACAGTAACACGGTTGCCTACATATTATGGTCATAGATGATGTTGAAAGAAAAAGAATTATGTTGTTGACGCTTTATTATTCTCTTCAATTGCAGTGGTTTGCATACAAGAACCTGATTTTCAAACCAGATAGGTACATCAGATTGTTTTCATACTCAACCAGACAAGTTTATTTCTAGCATTCCAGTTATATTTGTATTTCACAGAGACATATCTGCTAACCGAACACTTTCCACCGACTTCAGGGAAGCATTTTTACAGAAAGTAGAGGACACATACAGGGATGTAACTGGAAGCAGCTGAAGGAAAATAAACTAATAATGCTGCTGATAAGATTAAAATTATCTTCAAGTTTTTCACGAAAATATCTTGCAGCATTAGAGCAAGAGCATGTGTAACCTTGCTTCTTTTATTCACCCAAGTTTCTAACCGGAGTAAACCCCTTGTAATGTACTATTATAATCCTTTCAATTGCCTTTTTTAAGCACTATATTGTGCTTATGGTCAACTTTCTTTCATTATTTGGAAGTGAAGCACAAGCAAATATAGAATGCCATTCTCATAACTTCTAGGCAAGCCTTATATTGTACAACTGCAAACAAGGTTACTTTTCCATACACTTATCAGTATGCCTTTTATTTGTAGAACTCTATAATGCAAAAATTCAAACAAAGCACTTAAGTCTGATGTTACTTTATCCAGCTCCCTTTGCTAAAGCCATGAATTCATGTTGTGTCCTCTCCTTTCCTCCTGGGCTTTGAGTCATCGTAGGCACATCAATTGCAGAAGTTACTGTGGGTACAATATTAGTCTCAGGCGTAACCGGAAGTGTTGCTTTTGCAACAATTACCTTCCCCTTCAAAAACTTTAGACGATGCTCATCACTCCAATTAAAAGTATCCACTGTTATGTGTAATTTAAATTTTCATGACTCCATCAACCAGCTGCTTGATGTGCCCAAATCCCTTATAAACGTCAAACATGTTGTTGATAGCTAGACTAGTATGGTTAAGCATTGCGGTTTTAACAAATATTGAATCTGGAGTCAAAGGCAGGGTACTAAAAGGCGTGCGTTACCATTTCAAATGGAACTCTGCCTTTCAATTGAATGCATATCTGAGACTTCGATCAATCTGTTATGGAATGACAAGAAATTAGTATGAATTGGCTGCTTAGAACAAAAAGATTACACAAGCCAGCTGGACCTTGTCCTGAAGTAAGGCCATTAACTGTCCACCAGAAGCAGAGCAAACAATCTCAGAGTGAGTAACCAGAAGCCTGAGCATCCTATCCAGCATTATGTGAGCATTTGTATTTTTGGATGGGTATCTGAGCTGCAATCTCCGCAGGCGAGAAAATCTGGCGGTACCACCCGCTTTTCTATAATCTCAAAACGTCAATCTTTAATGCTGCTTGCATAGTCATTAGTTAAGACTGTACCCATTGCTACTTGCATGGCAGACTGTACCCATTTTGTTTCTGCTTTGAGTTGGTGTCGCTTATTAGAATTGAAGCATGGAGGATGAATTTATTAGAATTGAAGCATTGATACTCGCAAGAAACCGCTCAAAAAGTAGTCTTGTCGGGATCTTACTGGGTGGATCTTTTTGATTAATGAAGTGAGCCTGGGCTATAGACGCAAGAGTACACAAATCTGGAAATCATGACTACAGTGATGAAACAATGTATTAATTATACTGCCTCATTCATCACATACTATTTCTGGTAAAAAAATCATTTTAACCATCTGGAAAGAAAATAAATAAAACTGTAAATGAAGAGAAGCAGCCATGAACAAAGATGACAAGCCCGCAATGAATCCTAGACATATCTGGCCTCATTTGCCTCAAAGTCCATGTGGCTTACATAGAATTTGCAGTTACTCGTTAACACATGGAAGCTTGATGCCATCATCCCTTGTCACTACACTTGCTGCCATCAATTAACCACTATTTTTTGTTACAATTCAAGCAAACTGATTAGGGATTATTCTGGTATGGAAAATTAAAAAATAACTTGATTGTAATTGGACAGAAGTTGAGGCAGTTCTAGGAACACGTTGAGCTGATTCGTTTTGGGATCAAAGGGGGTAAAGTCCATATCTTATCTTAAGAGCCTGGTGAGCCATAAGTGTTTTCTTTTGGCAGAAAGCCCACCAAGTAATCTAATTTATAAAATTGCTCGGCCCGCTATCTCCAATGAACTTTCAAGTTTCGGTTCAGCCAGGCGAAATTACTTCTGCTTTTGCGACCCAAAGTGTACTTTCAAACAACCCATGACGAACCGCAAAAGTTGCACTTGGACACAATGTCCCTCGTGGGCTGCACTTTATTTGAAACCGCCACGTACCAGTCTCACTGCCATGCTGGCGAAACGCCATCCGCTTTCTTCACTTGTCCCTACTAAGATGACCGGATAAAGACAGTAGTCTGCCATAAGCCACGTCACAAAAGGGCCGGTGAGTCACAGGTGGAGGTGCTTTTACGAACTTAACCTCACTGTGTGGAAACTTGTGGCTGAGAGTTGACGATGACACAACAAGTGAATGGGAAAAGTGCAAGGGTGAGCTTTAAATTAATCAGCCACTAGGTTTTCGCCACTTGGCATAATTCAGTAATCCTTCGTCTCTCATCCCTCCCCACTTGCCCCTTCATTCTTTTGTAGCCTCAAATAAAATTAGGGAACTCTCTAGAAAAAAAAAAAAAAACATCCACAAAAAATATAATAGTGGCTGAGATTGCTCCTAAGTTTCCCACACCGTGGTTTCTGGAGTCTTAGGTCTCTCTCAAGGCTTCCACTTCTGTCTGTTTTCTCTTCAGAATTTTAATTAGTGTTTCTTTTCAGCGCTCTGATAAAAGATTTTTCGATTCAGATCCACCAATGCCTCCAATAATGGATTCTCCGGCAAGTTGCCGGTGAATTCGAACCAGGCTTGATCACAAACCTTATTGATGCATTCAGACTGCACAAACTCCATGGCTTTCTTCAAAGGTGTTCTTATACTTTTTACTTCCGAAACTTCTCTGTTTGGTCGCTTGGAATATTCACTTTGAAGGGACAAAATTTAATTATCAACTTTAAAACACTTGAACTTTTTTTTTTTCTATCAATGATTGATTATGAGATTTGAAGTTTATGTTTTCATTTCCTTACTTAAAAATTTTTCTTGGCAAACAAAGAGAAACGGTTAAAAGTGTTATGCGAGGGAATGTATTTTGTGCTATGATGTGATATCTAGAAGCAGAAATGGCTGTTTGATTACTGATTCGAGTTTTTCTCTCTCTGTTTTGTTTTTCGTATTATAAAGGTTTTGGCGTCTACCGGTTCGTTTTGGTGAGGATTCTGAATAAAGGAATTTTCTTTTAAGTTATTTCGGAGAAGCCTCTCTGTCTCTCCCTGTTCTGGTGGATTCTTATAATTTCACAATAATTTAGTATTGAAATTATTGTTTTACTTTGTATAATTATATTTTATTTTATTATCTTCAGTGAATGTGTAATAGAATGCATGTGGTACTGAAATCAAACAAACGGATATCTATCGATTGCTGTTGCTTTTTTTTCTCTTTTGCAGTAGTGCTGCCTTATCGGGTTTTATTTACGTCTACAACAACGGCTTTATTATTTGATATTGAAAGAAAAAATGAAGAGAGGTTTTTGTCTTATCCGTTGCTGGTTAGAGAGGATTTGAAGCAGCGCTAGCTGCCGAGGTCTGGTGATGGACACCTATTCCTCTGGAGAAGATTTGATTATTAAGGTCACATTAAATATAAACTTTAATAGTTTTTGGGCAATATGAAATAACTAATTAAAGATGTAAGTATGTGAAGTGTGAATTTTGTTAAATGATAGACGAGGAAGCCTTATACAATTACTAAGCAACGAGAACGATGGACAGAGGAGGAGCATAATAGGTTTCTAGAAGCCCTGAGGCTCTATGGACGAGCTTGGCAACGCATAGAAGGTTAATTTTTTCCTCATACCTTTTAAATTTTTTCTTCTTTTGGGGTTCTTGTAGATTTGAACCTGCTGAATGTATCTAGTAGGAGTGACGAATTCTATTATTTTGTGTTTTTCACTTAATTGGAGATCTGTCTTTTCTCTTGCTTCCATGTTTTACATGGTGTGTGCAGAACATATAGGAACAAAGACTGCTGTGCAGATCAGAAGTCATGCCCAAAAGTTTTTTTCTAAGGTCAGTTGGTAACCTATTGCCTTTCTCTTCAAATATATATATCTGCTTCTAATTGCTTGGTTGTAGATCTAACTGCTTCATGAGATTATTAATCAATCTAATTTGCATTCTCAGATTTAGTTAGTCTGTTTCTGATTTACTTACTTTTCATACCATACAACTTATCCTCCATGAATCAGTAAATAATTTTGCTGTCTAGTCATTGTTATGTAGACAAACACTTGCACGAATTTGCAGGCTGTAATTATCTGTTTTCAAAGATAATCTAATTATGCATGTCACATACATGTGTCATATCTTGCATAACGGTTTTACAAACAAATAATTCGATCTTGTCTGTGCTGAATGCTTTTTTTGCATTCGCTTCATCAGATTTGTGCTGCATGTTGTGCATAATTAGAAAACTTTATTTTTGATGAAAATGGACTGAGTTGATTCAGGTTGCCTAGGTTCCTATGAATTTCTCCTTTATCTTGAATAATATTACTGTTTAATAAACCACTTGAGTAATGTTTAGTTGGCCGAGGAAAGATGAATTACAGAATATTGCACAAGATAGATCAAATGAAACAAAACTTGATTTCTCTCCAATTATAAAAGTGAGTACAGACCAGTTAACTTGGATGCTTTTGCAGCCTAGTGTTTATACATTGTCACCTAAATCAAGACCACAAATATCATGAAAACATGGTAGGATATATTCTAATTCATAACATTAGTTCAGATATCCAATAATATCAACATATATTGTTTTGATAAAATTGTAAAGGAATGTCTTGTCCAATATCAACGTATATTGTTTTAATCCCAGTTGGAACATGACTATTGTACATATCTCAAACCATGCTCTCGATGATTATTTTAGTCTATTAAGAGTCTTCTTTAGGTGACACACTTTGTTTGGGCCAATTGATCCATCAAAACTAGGTGGAGGTGCCATAAATACGTCCTCCTTCAAAACTCAACGAAGAAATGCTTTCTTCACATCAAACTGTTGGAGGCTCCAATCAAATGATATTGCCAAGGACAAGAGGACTCTGACAATATTCACTTTTGCCACCTGTGGAAACGATTAAAGATAATTTGTCTCATATATCTATAAATACCTTTTTGCTACTAGGTGTACCTTGTATCCTTCAAGAGAACCATAAACTCTGTATTGCAAATTATAAGCCAATTGACATCCCCAAGTTTCTTGTCTGTAGGCCAAGTGACAATCTCCCATGTTAGATTTCTGTCTAACTCATTCATCTATTTATTCATGGCTAGTGTTTACCTTTTATTCCTTATAACTTCTTAAACTATTTTTGATACATTAATAGAATCTAAAGAGATTAAACTTTTATGATCAGTGACAAATTGTCTAAGGATACAAAATTAAATAGAGGATATTGAGTACTATTTCTTTTGTTCCTTTTTTTGTTGCAATGGAAAGTTCAATGTTAGATCTTCATTAGAAGATGAAGGAGAGAGTCAAATTTTAGCACTTGGATTTGGTTCAAAATCATGAATTTGTTGTTGGTCTGGGATTAAGTTGCACATGTAAAACCCTCAAGACTAAGATTACTCCTAAATGGGGTGTGTGTGGATTTGATTAGGAGTTACTAAAAATGATTTGAAATTAAAACTAAGCAAATTTAAGTAACTAAACAACAAGTAAATAAACAACGTGAAAATAAAAGAGAGATGGTTAGAGATTGCTCAATAGATCTATACTGGTTTGAAGTTTTTGACCTAAGTCTTTTACATCCACTTCTTCAAGCAAACCCATTTGAAGTTTCTAGAATTGGATTGCACCTTACTACAATAGTCTGTTCGCAATTTTGCCCACTATAACAGTTGTTTGGGATTTTTCTCAACTTAGAAGTGTAGTAAATATTTGCGTACAATTTTGGCCTCTACAAGGATGATTACAATTAGTTCATTACAAGAATTCTCTCAAGAGTACAATTTAAGTTTTAAGAAAGTAAGTTTTTTGAAGGCTAGAGCTTAAATCAATGTATATTGCTTTGTAAAATCTTTCTGTAATCTTCTTTAAACTTTAAATGGCTATTGTTATAGTGTTTTGAAGTTGACTCAAGCAAAATACCCAGTAGGATGAAAAATGTAGTCATTGACTAGCGAAAATAACAGTTTTCTTGCAAAAAGTGATTGTGGAATGGGCATTTTGTCACGTGCAACAGATGTTCATCGACCTTGGGATATAACTTTTGAAAAACACATTTTCTCCATTGGTCAAATTTTCTTTTGTGCCAAGATACAGAACAAGCATCTCGGTGCTTGGAACAAGTGTACCTTTCTTCATCATTTTCTTTTGATTACTTTCAAGAATCTAACGAGCATTAGAATGGCTAAGAGTCTTGGTTGAGTGAAGTCAAGAACTAGTATTCATGATTATTGGATGAGCCTTTTGAACTTGTTGACTTCTATTTGTATGGAACGAGTAGCTTTGGAATGATTTTGTTTTCATGGGATGACTTCAAATTTGATTGGAACGGGTGTTTGGAAATAGTGAACAAGTGCTCTGAAATTTACTCAACTTTGCCCATTTTTTAAAGATCTAATGGGATCCTAAGTCTACTCGTTCTGCTTGAAACAATTTGCCTACTTAGATTGGAACAAACGTTCCAAGACTTCTTTCTACATGTTTAAAAATTGTTTATTTTAGTCATGACTTAGACAAGTTAGATAATTTTGCTTGTTTGTTGCTAGCTTAAGAGTTATGCATTTTACTTAGGTGAGTTAGATCACTTTGCTTATTTTTGTTTTCATCAAAATGCTTTGGGATCCAACAATACATTTCTTGAATAAACCTTTAATTCATCTGATGGTAGAATTGATTGTGGTTGTTGATCATGTGAACTCAGCTTAGATGGTTCAAATGGGGTTGGTTTGGATAATGCTTAAAGTAGCTCGGGTGATTTGGACTATTTTGGTACAAATGGTTGATGAGGCAGACCAAAGAAAACTAAATCTAAAATTGCATCTTCCTTGCAAGTCTCCCCTTGAAGATGGAAGGATTGAGCAAAATAAAAGGGTTGACTTTTAAGGAAAGTGACATTCATAGTAACAAAGACTTTGCGCCTAGGAGGATAGAAGCATATGTACAATTTTTTGTGACTATAGTAATTGATGATGACACATTTAGTGCTTGAGGATCAAACTTAGTATGATGATTTTTTTAATACAAAAGTATTAGGTACAACCAAAGATTTTTAGAGGTAAAGAACTAGGAATAACATTTCCAGGCTAAAACTTATATGTACCTAGAAGATTTTGATTACCAATGACTCTAGAAGGGGTTTGATTTATGAGATAGGTAGTGGTCAAAGCTATTTTCCCCCAAAGACATTTCAAGACATTAGAATGGAAAATTGATGCCCAAGTAACCTCTAGAAAATGCCTATTTTTGCATTCAACTACCTCATTTTGTTGGGGGGGAGAGGGGAAGGGAAGAGGGGGAGGAGAGGGTGTGTCAATGCATGAAAACTCATGTACGATTCCTTTGATGGAATTTAGGTTTGGCTAAAGATTCTTTTCCATTGTCAAATTGAAACCTCTTAATATTTTTACCAAATTGATTTTCTATCATATTGTGTAAAAGGAAAAATTTGGGCATTTAAGATTTTTCTTTCATTAGATAAAGCCAAGTTGTAAAAGTACTATTATTAATGGATGAAACAAATCACTTAGCACCAGTCAAATTAAGAATTTTAGATGGACCACAAACATCTGAACATATAAGAGAATGGTTTTGATGGCTGAACTTGGTGATATTTGGTAAACTCATGTCACAGTGCAAAAATATCTTGAAAAAGTAATGCAAACATGATATTGAAAACTTGAAACAAAGGATGGCCAAGTCTAAAGTGATCAAGCCAAAGGAATTTTTTGGGAGCTAGATATATTCTCTGGTGAGTTGTGTGACTTGGATATTACCATGACTAGAAATTGGAATTGTTGAGCTCTGGGCTGCCAAAATTTTTCAGTTGCCAGGGGCAGGTCAATATGGATCAAATTAGATGGATGGTGGGTCATATGATTGGTGGCTTCCAAATCTATAAACTGATTACAAGAATTAGAAATCTTGGTAGGAGAGGCAATAAACCTTTCAGCTTTTCAATCTCTTCTTTGCTGAATTCAACTTCATTAACAGTTGTTGCTTGCCTCCTTTGTGGTCAGTACCTGATCCTTTTCATGGAGCTTAAGTCAATTCTCCCTTGTATGTTTAGGCTTTTTTATGGTATGTACACCGTAACCCATCTTGACATGATGATTGTGTTGAATCTAGCTCTTGATGTTGTCTAGAAATACTTCTGTCTTACCCTCTTTTTTGATACCATAGTTGACTCTTCGTTTTGTTGAGTCTCAAGCACAATTGTTTGTCAACTCTCCAGATGGTTTTGAAAAGTATTAGCATCCATGGTGTCTTTCATCACTAGTTTTTGATAATAGTCTAATTCAAGCTGAAATCCTTTCATGATATTGTACTACTCAATTATTGAAAGAATAGCTTGTTTTGGTGTGCAAATCTTAGTTTTTGGCTTGTATTCACAGCTGTCTTTGACTGTAGTATTATTAGTGAACAATCTTCCAAATTTCTTAGGCGGTGGAGAGGAACATATGATTCTTACTGATGTCAGGATGCATAATGCTCCATTCTACACCCTAGGCTTGAAATGTAGGTTTCTTTGGGCGAAACCTAAATCCTTATAAATGGCTAATTGTCTCTCTACTTCTCAGGCTTGTCTTTACAATTTGGGATCACTGAAATTGGTATTCTCACATATTTGAGGGTTCCCCATTAAGTGAATTAGTTGAGGATTCAGTGATTGGTGTAGTTCTTGGTAGGTTGGAAATAACACTTCTGGAATTTTTTGGAATCAGTTCTTATGATGACTTTTTTCTAAAGACAAAAAGGTAGTTTGGATGTGTGAAGGACAAACGCCAAAGGGACAGATCAATGGAAGAAATAATATACGGAAAACTAGAGAAGTACGAAAACAATGCTAAATGGAATGTTGTTTGCTTATGTCTGGAATTAAGTGTTTAAGCAAAAAATTGATGTTGACAAACAAAAAGAAGCTTGTCGACAAGGGAAATTAAAATTGACTATTACTGTTGAAAGGTGTACAACACTGGCATGAAGGTTGAAATAAATTTCAAGTTGCTATTGGACTTTTGGTATTGTTGTGCAGGAAAAAAGGCTTAACAGTGTCTGTGAAAATGAATGGTTGAGGGTGGAGAATTGAAAGCTGGCAAAGCTTCCAAGGCTGATGGCAAGGACTATGAAACCCAAAGCAGCAAGGGTAATAAGGGCCTAACCTAAATCCTACAATAATGACTGACCACTATGACTGATGAAACGTGGTTAAAGGGCTGTTGAAGAATATAGCCAAAAAAATAAATCCTGGAATGCTGGAAGAAGAACTAGGAACAGAAGGTCAGCAACAATATCAAAAGAAATTAAAGATACCCAGATATTAACCTAACTTTGATACCATGGAAAATAATTCTATTTTTTTGATGTGTCTATTGAGCAATTTGTGATATAATTTATTGATGAGATCAGGAGGACCATATCTCACTCCTTTATGAAAGACGTAAAACAAGATAAAATGAAATAAAAGCAAATCAATTATGGAAAATTAGTAAACTAGAAGTCAAGAAATCATATTTTATAGAAATTGTGAATTCTAACAGAATTTGTTAAGTTATTCATCTTTAGTTTTCACAAAAAATTAATGATGCAACCATGGTTTACAAGTGGTTTACAAAGAAGCAATGATTATATGCTAACAGTAGAGACCTTGTTGAGACTATCTATGCAATTTAATGTTCGGAAGAAAATTGCATGGTTGAATTGAATAATTTGCTGAAGAATTGCAATTTCAGGATTCCATACTTTGCTGGTTAGGCATCATTTATAAACTAGCATACCGAGGATACTATTACAGATTTTGATGGAGATCCTCCTCCTGTAAAGCCTATAGTAGTAGATCATTGAGACGGCCCAAAACTTTGCTAAATTGGTTACATTGTGTGATCTGTCTTAATCTTTAAGGGCTACCATTAAATGTAGGGATCATCTCAATTCTCCAAGCTATATGAAGACTTTGAAAAAGCAAAATCATCAATAGCTTTTATTGTGCAGGATCAAATAGCCGTAACCTGTAACTTATTGACGTTTATGATAGTTATAGCTAAGTGTTGCATGTTTCATCTTTTGGTTTCAGTCTCTCTCATTTATAGTAGAGAGTGTTCATAAAGACTAAAACCATCAGCTATCAGAGTTTATACTCCCTAAAATTGTGTTTCTGTATAGAAAGATAAATACCATGGGGGATGTAGCTTATGGTGTTTTGTCTTGAATTATTATTGTATCTTGAGGATGTTGGTTAGAATGATTGTGCAATTAAGCCATTTAGTTATTCATGTTGGATGGCTAGACTATTGCTCTTTGATGCAGAAGAGAATTTGATGAAAGTAATATTATATACACTAACAATGAGTAAAAACAAGGGCATAAATGTTGACGTGTTATCATATGATTGAATGTTTTTTTTTTTTTAGTAAATGAAATGATTTAACAAATAAAAGAGATGAATGAGTCTGAAATAATCTAACCTCGATGGCTAATCCAACCAGACAAATTAGGACAAGACAAAAACAATTAACAAACTCAAACAACCCTCTTGAGAGCTTAGATCGAGCTCAAAAGAAAATTTGAGGAAATAGTCTAAATATTATAAACATTATAATAAAAGTCAATACCCTCTAGCATTCTAGCATCTATATATATCCAACAATGATTTACAAAACTTAACCTAGTACAAAGGAACCTAAATATATAAGAGTAACAATAGATCAAATTAAAGTTGATTTCTTTAGCTATCTTTTCCAATCACAAGATAATATGTCAGTATTTGTATTCCTATTTGTATTTACTGTTAGTGCATGAAGTATTACTGCTTGAAGAAATTTCATCTCTTAGTAATTACCGAATATATTGTGCTTCCAGCTGGAGAAAGAAGCTCATTCTAAAGGAGTTCCAATAGGACAAGCTATTGACATTGACATACCTCCTCCACGCCCCAAAAGGAAACCACAGAATCCTTATCCCCGGAAGACCTACTCAGCTGGTCAAACATTGCAAGTTGGGACAAAGGATGTAAAAATTCGAACTCCAGTTTCTTCTCTGCATTGTGAACATCTATCAGACTTAGAGAAAGAACCATTTTCTGAGGTGAATTTTCTTGTTTTACTCTTCCCTCACATTATTGTCTTGTCATCCATTTTATTGCTATTTTTTTATATTTATAAATAATTTAGATGTATCCTTAACTGTCAGAAAAATGAAGGAGATGAGAAGCCAACAAATACAAAAGATAATCAGGATGACAATTGCTCAGAAGTCTTTACCCTACGATGTGAAGCTCACTGCTCATCTGTTTCTTCAGTAAACAAAAACTGTATGCCAATGCCACCGGGGCTTAGAAAATTGTGCACTTTTAGGGAGTTTGTTCCTGTTCTGAAAGAGGTAGCAAATCAGGATGAAACATATGAATCTTATGTCACGGTTGAACCTAAGGGAAATGAAAAGATTGATAAACCTGATGCCAATCAGGCATTTCAGGATAGTGGCACGAGTAAAGTATTAACCTTGGAAAGCTCTAGCCGAGCAGATGAGATGTCAGTTCAAGGTGAGAAAACAGATGATTTTAAAGATGCAACACAGACAGATGAAATGCATGCTGCACATAACTACCCTAGGCATGTTTCCTTGCACATTATAGATGGGAGCCTTGGAACTGGTACTCAATCTCCTTCAGATATGCCAATGCAAGATTCCATATTTCACTCTACAGGAGAAGTTCATGGAAACCCTAATTTATTTACAAATCCAGCTTTATCTGTTACAACTGAACATCAGAATAATGCGCCATCATCTATTCATCCATCCTTTCCAACTTTTCATCCTCCCTTTACCCCAGTTTACCAAAATCAAGATGACTATAGATCATTTCTCCACATCCCCTCCACCTTTTCAAGTCTTATTGTGTCTACTCTGTTACAAAACCCTGCAGCAAGCTTTGCGGCACCATTTTGGCCCTATGCAAATTTGGGAAATTCTGCAGACCCTCCTGCATGTCCACAGGGAGGCTTTCCATCGAGACAATTGAATTCTGCTCCAAGTATGGCAGCTATTGCTGCTGCCACTGTAGCAGCTGCCACTGCATGGTGGGCGGCCCATGGACTGCTTCCCTTGTGTGCTCCTCTTCATGCTGCATTTACCTGCTCTTCATCTCCATCTACAACAGCAATACTGTCGATGGATGCTGATCAAGTTCTAGCAGCTAAAACAGAGAGAAAAGAGAATACTACACCACATCCTCCCTTGGATGATCAACAACTGGAGCCGGAATATTCTGAGGCTTTGCAAGCTCAACATTCAGCCTCCAAATCACCTGCTGTATCCACATCAGACTCTGAAGAGAGTGCAAATGCAAAGCTTAATGCTGGATTAAAAGCTGCTGAACATGAGAAGGTTTCGGAAGAAAATATGCTTAATGATTCAGACAAAAGAAAGAACAGAAAACAGGTGGACTGCTCCTCATGTGGTTCGAACACACCCTCTAGCAGTGAAGTTCAGACAGACACACTTAAAAAGCATGAGAAAGACGAAAAAGAATCAAAAGAAGCTGATCTAAATTATCTTGCCACTGATTGTAGTAATCGTCGCACTAGAAGCAGCAGCAGCAGCAGCAACGGTAATGATTCTTGGAAGGAAGTCTCTGAAGAGGTAAACTCAAAATTCTTGTTTGTAAATAGATGTGTGATGTCGTATCAGCATTCTTATGTTTTACAAATGGATGTCAGGGGCGGCTGGCATTTCAAGCACTTTTCTCCAGGGAGGTATTGCCACAAAGTTTTTCACTTCCACATGATATGAAGGACATGCCACTGAAGGACAACTCCGAATTAGACAAGCAAAATGGCAAAGATAAAGATAGAGATACATCAACTTTGGATCTGAACACCAAGACTTGGGATTCATATTGCGGAAAAAAAGAGGTGGAGAATATTGCAATGTCCAGAGGGGAGGAGGGGCTGCTGACAATCGGGATTGGACACGGAAAGCTGAAGACTTGTCGAACAGGTTTTAAACCATACAAAAGATGTTCAGTGGAGGCCAAGGAAAACAGATTAGTCGGTTTGAGTAACCAAGGGGAAGAGAAAGGCCCAAAGAGGATACGCTTGGAAGGAGCCTCAACTTAGAAAATTGACGTAGCATGCAGTTAAGCAAAGGAAACTTCTGTTACTTTGCGTGTATTTCTAATTTCCCCCTTTATCTATTTTCTTTTGGTGTTTATTATCAGGTCCAGAAAACAAGACTTTTTCCTATTGGTGTGTGTACTATATATGCTTTGTTCCATCGTCTTATTTACTTTGTTAAACTCCTGCAACTCTTCTTATAGCTCTTTTTAATAGACAAACTTTCAAAAAACTCATTAATAAGGCCTTGATCTGCCTTCTTAGATTTGAAAGCTATGTCTTCTATGTTTACTAGTACGTTTCTTTTTCCCCCAATTTCTCTTTCTTCTTTTTAATTTTTTCTTTGCTAGATGACGCTGATTCTGTGCTCTTGCTTCTTTTATTATATAGATTATGTGTGTTAGCAACTGAAGCTTATAGAAACACATATTAAGCAATGTTGCTATCCAGGGTAAATGCTGTTTGACCATGATTTGCCCCATACATATTGGCAAGTAGATACTATAAAGTTGTATGTCATGACTGCAGCAAATGGCTAATGTAGCTTTGCGTTTGCTTCTTATTACAGGATCTAGCATAAATTGTGGATATAGTTGCGGAGACATTGCTTCTCCAGCAGAAGCATGGCTTTGGATTTCAATGCTGCTGCTCTAACCTTGTTCTCCACACTCGACCTAAAACGGGGCCAGAACCACAAGTTGTCTTTACAAGGGATGACAAGGATTCAATATGAGAATAAAAAACAAATTGAAAGAAGCTTACTTACAGCACCATCCTTCCCAACAGAAAGCGTTTTTGGGTAAATGATTTCCATGGTATCAGGCAACTCAGCAGCAGCTGCAACAATATTGCAGGAGCACCATATATATCTCGAATATGACAATGCTAACTTCTCTGAACCATCAAATGCAACAATAAACCATTGCTCTGCCCACATTCAAACAGAAAATAGGGCTGCAAAAATCTCTTTTATCTTCTAAATTTGGAACCAAGACTTCGCCATCTTGATGAACAGGTGTAGATTCATTGGCAAGACTAGTGCCTGATAATTCACTCGGTAGAGGTCAGTCAGGAGCCACAGATTTGAGCAGCCTTCTTCAATATAGCAGTAGTCCTGCAGTATACTGAAAACAACAGCAAGCAAAACTCTGATCGTTAAATTCAAAAAGCACTAAGCATGGTAGCGCACACATGAAAAGTATGTTCAGGACAAGCTACAGTACATTCTTCAGTCCTCAGTAAATATAGTACGCAAAACATATATTAAATTACAACACTAGGCTTTTTGCAAATAAGAGTAGTTAAAGTCCTTTCCTTTTTCTCTTTTTTTCCCCTTTAGTCTTGGCCAGAAAATAAGAACACACTAAAAACTAAACATCCAAAGTACCAGACAAGTTAACTGTTGAGCAATAACTTAAACCTCCGGAATACCATTTCATGCTAAGCAAAAAGAATGAGGCATAGAAAACATCTAGGAAGAAAAAATACCATCACCTTTTCTTGTGCCACTTCCATAAATTATTCACCTACTGATGTAACAACTGCAGTCTAGTAGAGGCATGCAATATGGTCAGTCCTTGCAATTCTTTTAACAGACTTGATCTGCATGATGTTCCCAATGGAACTGATTGATTGTACTGTGAATTTTCCTCAGCACCAGCAAATCCAGCAGCAAACTCCTTTCTGTGCATGGCATCTACTAAATGTTCATTTTTCTTTGAAGGGCAGATCGAAATTTTGGTAGTGGAATTATCTTGCAGGGATGTATCAAGGTATAAAGTAAAAAACATCCACTGAAGCAAAATGAGAGTTGACAAGAACATATTCTTTTTCAATGGACTCCAAATCTGCAACCAAATGGGAAAGATGAAAAATAAAACTTAAACTTAATTTGAGCCTCAACATGAACATCCTAAACCATGAAAGAAACCTTTAAATGGATCTGACAATCATTGGTCATCAATATATATCTTCATCCTATAAGAACAATACTCGATATTAAGTCACGAACACCTCTAGTGCTCAATGTGCTTCCATGATCTTTACCTTTCAAGTACCACTTTTTCTAGCAAAGAAGTAGCTGATTCTAGATTTTTGCTTGAGGAGTCTGCAGAACAGCCAGATAATAATGGAGGCCTCTCCTTGGGAGGAGAAGGATTGCACTGCTCAAACACTGGTTTTATTAGTTGAACTGGATAACCCAATTCAGTATCCTCTGTCTGCCTACAGGTCAGAATATAAAAAATATACTAATCAGGTTGAAGGCCTACCTGCTTAAGGATCAAAATAGAAAGGAATATAAATGACAAAAAATACCTAAAACCTAACATATACCTAATAAAATGCAAACTTTAAAAGGTTACCTCAGCTCCCCTATGAACTTGGGTAAAAAACTCCTGGAATTTTATTCGCTCAACTGTCAAATAAAGTTTAGATTTACATGAAGCTCTCTAGGAAAATAGAGCATGCAAGCTCTTCTAACGAATAGTTAATGCATAATGCAGATTCCCAAAATGTTCAGCCACAACCCCAATCATTAATTAGCATATTACACCAACAAAGGCAACCAAATAAATATCTGCATAGTAGCAACAAGTAAGAGGGTTTCAGCATAAAAGGCTTATACAGAGATCCACACAATCTGGATATAGTTCTCTCAAAGCATCTGGTGGAAACTGCAGCTCAGCAGATGGCAAAATAGTATGAAAAAGCTGCACACAGAAGAGAGTCATAATATGGACAAGGCTAATGAAAGTAAAATCAGAAATTCCTTGCAAGAAAAAATAACATGGTATCTTCTAAAAAATGAAACTGAGTGTTGCCACCAAATGGCTGTTTTCCAGTCACCAGTTTGAACAAGATTGCCCAACACTCCTTAAGTCAGCCTGCACATACCAAAATTAGATTTAGAAAAAAAAAATTATAAAAAAAATAGAGTTCTAAATTTTATATAAGCATGGATAAGATGATGTATTTTTATACCTTTACATCATATTTTTTTATTCTGAATAATCTCAAAATTTATTTATAATAGCGAACTACATAATATACTAGTTAGACTTTCGAATGTCAGAGACTTAACATACAAATAAATATAGAAAATGATCAAATGTAAAAGTTAATTTTAGGAAATTGACATATGAGTGTTATATTTTAATTTTTAATGCTTCCTGAGTGACAATTTTACTAAATCAATCAACCAAAAAAATTTACCAACAAAACAATCAGAGCACTTGATACATTTACAGGTTAATATGGGAGAATTTTTTTCCATGAGACACCCAACAGGTCACTATTCAAATATTTATGACAATAATAATTGATAAAAATCCCGCAATATACCCATATATTAAGCATAATTAAATTTGGTTTCTAATGGCGTAAACCTGAAGACTCAACAAGCCAGTGTAGCTCACTTGAGCCCTAATAATCAAATACTAAGTCCTTTAACAGTATACAGTACCCCAGATCAATTTTCATGGAACCTGGTGGGAAATCAAATAATACAATAAGACCTTTTTTACCTTTACTTTGATGATTTGCAGGTCTGGAGCCGTTAAAATAGATGGAGAATATTATAAGAACCTTTAAATGGCATCGAAAAGCAAGAGGTATAAGCAAATACCAAAGAAGCTTCAATCATCCGTGGTGTGCAGCAGTAAATGTCATATCAATAAGGAAAAGGGAGCAATGCACTTAGAAATTAGAATTATTAGACATGCCATAAATTAGAAAGAAAAGAAAAAGAAATACCTTGCAAAACCGAAACCCCCAACCTTCGATACTGGAATAGCTTCATTAGTAGACCAGAGTAAGTTCTGTCAAGATTTAGCATGAACAATCACAAGACATAAACTAATAAACGTCGACTTTGAATATTTTGAAGAGGCATTGTTGAATAAGCTTGCTTCAATTCAAGTATTCAGTCATGAATAAACATTAAAATAGTTAGAATGCTTGTCCCAAACTAATCCAAGTCCATAAAAAAGTCTAAGCAAAATTATGTTCTATGCATTTTTCAAATGTCATGATTTCTATAAGAGCACCAACTTTCAGAATCCCTCCCCTCAATTCTAGATATGTTAAAATATCAATTTTTGTACATGACTCAATGTTTCCTGGCGGACTCTTCCTCAATCAAAACCTTTTACTTTTTGTTATCAGATTCAGGAGCATGAGCCTTACCTTACTACACCACCTTACACTCCCAATCTTATAAATCACCTCCATTCTTACACCCATCACCTTACACTCTCAACTTTGTAAGTTATTTAAACTTTTGTATATTTTTAGTTTTTTCAATCTCTTCTCATTGCTACTTGTTGAAATTTAAACTCCTTAAAATTTTTTCGATTCGCTCATTTGAATCAATGATGAATAGTCAAAATTCAAATGTGAAACTTGGTTACTATAAACAGATATATTATTATGACAATTAAAATTTTTAAACTTAATTACGAAAACTCAATTTCAAGTTTTCTTAATTTGTAAAAGAGTTAAATTATTATAATTAAAACACATTGGTGAGAAATATAAAAGATTTTTCATTTAATTTTTAGATGATAAAATTAATATTTTGATTTTAGATAAAAAAAAGGTCTGATTTTTATATTTAGTAGGTGAAAATTTGTTCAAAACCCAAATTTTTTATGAGAAAATGTTCATCACTTTTGTTCAACTAACTGCCTTCTTAGTCAATGTTTTAAGAGTGTTCAACATTCTCCCAGCCAAGGTTTGGCTTAAAAACTTTTTCACTTAAAATTGAATTACAAATAGGGTCTGATAGACATTTTCTACTAAAGTTAAAAATTAAAAAGATTTTTTCTTTTAATTTCTTTCTTCTTTGCACAAGCCTTTAATTAAAATGATAGGTCTGTAGTGATTAATTCAAAAACTTTATTAAGTAATCATGATGATCTTTATAACTTTACCGATTTTACAATAAATAATTTTAGATTAAATTTTATTTATATTGATAATGAAACTAATAACTTAGCGTCCGTTGATACCTTTATAGTTGTAGATAAAAAAATTAATAATAAGATTTGAAAGATTTGAAATTTCTTCTATCTTTTGATGATAAAATATATTTTAAAAAATTAAATAATAAGAATAATATACTAATAATAGGTTTTACATGTTTTTTAGAGTTTAATTTTTTTTTTAAAGGGAGTTAAATTTTGTTAAATAAAATGTGACTTTAAATGCATATAATTTTTAGGATTGTGACAATTTTTTTTTTTTTTTTTTTTTTGTAAACCCTATGTTTGGAAAAGGAAATTGCTCATGTTTTGAAGATCGTTGCACGCATCAAGCAAATTTTAGCATCCCAAAAGAAAGATTAAAACAGAACCGAGAAAAGTATACCCAAAATTTAGCACTAAAAATTATAATTATACATTCAGATTGCTGTTCATCACCGTCTAAGGACAGATGTCACCACCCAGTAACGCAGAAAGCGGCTAAGATACCCACCACGCGTGGCGTTCAAGGGCTTTGGGGCTTGAAATTCTGCATGCATTGTTTATAATAAACTACATATATTTAATTACCAAAAAAAAAAACTACATATATTTTAAGATAACCTGTAGATCTGACATTCCGTAATTCTCAAACTACATACATACATTATTACATTTAGTTTTCTATTATCAATGCCCCGTTGCCCCAGGCCTAAACCATTGATTATTGGCCAAAGGACTATTTCCCACCCATAGTTTGAGACGGAGATAAAGTCCCACCCGCAAGTTTTCAAAAATTCGGTCTCCCACCCTTGGACCAAAATTCAAACATATTTTATAAATTTTCAAATGAAATAACTAAAATACCCTTTAATAAATAAAAATTTATAATAAAATTATAAAATTTTTAAATATAAAAAAATTTAAAAATATATTAAAAATTAAAAAAAAAATAAACTGGCCACAGTCGTTGATGTCGGCGACGGTGGCCATTGATAATCCCACCAGATGGCTGTCTCCGGCCATCTGGTTCCAGGAGAGACCAGATCTGACCTTCCCATTGGGTGGAGACAGCCAGATCTGGCCGCTTCTAGTTTTGGAGGAGGAGGCCAGATCCTCCCCCGACAAACGTGGCCGGAAACGGCCGTTGGGACCAATACCAGCCCTTTTCGGCCATTTTCGATGGCCAGATCTGGCCGCGTCCTTCAAAACAGGAGGCGACTGATTTGGCCGCCTCCACAGAGATCTGGCCTCCCCTAGAACCAGGTGGTTGGAGACGACCACCTGGTGCAGTTAGCAACGGCCACCGCCGTCGGCATCGGTGGCTGTGGCTAGTTAATTTTTTTAAAAATTTTTAAAATTTTTTTATATTTTTTTGAATTTATATAAAATTTATTTTATTATTTTATAAAATTTTAATTATAAAATGATAAAATTACCCCTAAAATGTTACTGTTTTCTATTTTATTTAATATTAAATTGTTTCTATGGGTGGGAGTCGGGGTTGTTGAAAACTTGCGGGTGGGACTTTGTCTCCGCCTCAAACTATGGGTGGAAAATAGTCCTTTGGCCTTGATTATTTTTTATATTTTGTAACGAAGAGCCAAATGGTACTACGAAGAAAGAAAAGATAAATTGAAATGCTAAACTCATAGCCCACGCTCCCACAAAGCACACAATTCCATACGCTACTACATGAACAAGCCTTAACCCATTACTGAGACCAGTCGTCTCCTCTTTCCCAACTTGTATGGCTTCCACTGTGTCACCATTCTCATCTTCTCACATTGCTACGTGTCCATCTGGGTCCTCTTTATGGTGGGTCTTATTCTGACATGGTACAACGTTGTTCCTCTTACTGAAAGGCTATTAGTCTTTTAAACTCACTTCTCTTCATCTTTTAAAACCTTTCCTCGAGATACATTCTCTTCACTCTCTGTCTGTTGAGTACTTACTTTGTTAAGCAATGTTAACTCTCTGTTTAACTGCCTTTACTCTCTTTTCCCTTCTTCACCAGTCAGCTATCTCTTATTCACTTCAAGAATCTCGACGACAATGTCAACAAATACAATTCAGTGAGAAATGCGGTAACCTCAATATCTCTTTTCCATTTTACCTAAATAACTCTTCTTCAGTTTCTACTGCTTTTAAACTATCTTGCTTGAATTCAACTACCCTTTACGTCGACATCGACACTCAAAGATATCGAGTTCTTGAATTCTTCAGTGATGGATTGCTAGTTGACTTTCCAGACGTCACCTCTTGTCGTCAGTACAATGATTTGAATTCTTTTGGTTTTGGAAGAAATGAAAACTTTGGTGTGTCGGTTGACAATGTTATTGGTTTGTATGATTGTGAAGACTCTTCTCTGTGTAAAGCGGATTGTGAAACAAATAACTTGCCTGGATGTGATGGAAACAGTAGAGGGTCACTTGCCTGTTGTTATCCACTATCTGATCCCAGTGTATGGCAAGTTGGAGATGGTTTCTCTATTTTCTCCAAGTTTGGGTGCAGGGGATTTTCGTCTTGGGTTGTTTCTCGCGGGACTAATACTGGGAAGCGTGGCGTTAAATTGGAGTGGGCTATTCCTAGAAACAAATCCAAAGGACTTTGTGCTAGCAATGCAATTATAGTTAATGCCACAACAGTTGAAGCAGGTGTCAGGTGCTCCTGTCAGGATGGTTTTGAAGGAGATGGATTTGCTAATGGAATTGGATGCATAAAATGTGAGTAGCTTTTAACTTTGTCTTGATTGTGTAAATGCTTTTTGCCATCATTTTCATTTTAATGGTGTTTCATTGCAATTGCATTCCCAAATAGGGCTCAATTTTGCATGGAAGATCAAGATATACGAGTGCTATATTAGTTATGTTACTGAGAGGACCGGATTCACTGAATTCATGATTAGTACATCTAATTTACATCATTAAAATTGCCCCATCTCATTATCTTTCTATGTATTTTTTAAGCAATTTGATGTTTAAGTGACATGTGTCTCATGTATTGGAATTCTCTTTTTGATAGCCTGCATCCAGGATGGACGGGAAGCATATGGCAAGGATTGTTTCGCCAAAAGAAAAAGTGAAAAAGAAGTTGTAATTGTAGCTGGTAAGTAATCACGAGATTGAACCTTTTGTCTTTTGAAATTCGCATACGATTGTGGCGGTAAGATATGTTTCAGTAACTGACATCTGTTTCTGCTCTAACTGTTAAAGCATAGTTGAAACTTCATATTCCAATCGAAGTGCACACATGACAACTTTACAGAAATGACATTCTTCTCTAAAATCATGTGCCATGCCATCCTTAACATGCAGGTGTTCTTGCTCCAGCCTTCATCATTGCTTCCTTATTGGCTCTCTTTTATCTACTGAAACGACCTGGAAAAAGGGGTGCATTTGATCATGAACGTAGCCATTTTCACAGTACAATATCGTTCCGTAAAGCTTGTAGGACTCGGTTGTTTACTTACCAAGAGCTAGATGAAGCTACCAGAGGATTTAAAGATGCTCAAAAACTTGTAGAAGGCACAAATGGTTCAGTTTATGCTGGGGTCATAGGGGATAGTTCACATGTTGCTGTACATAAGGTACAATGTGAGAATGAAAGAGACCTTATACAAGTGCTATCCCAGGTTGAGGTTTTGTCGGCAATTTTGCACAGGAATTTGGCCCGTCTCCTTGGATGCTGTATTGACTCTGAATACAGCCCACTAGTTGTCTATGAGTATCCTGCAAGTGGTACCTTGGAGGAACATTTGCTCCAAAGCAGTGAACACAATATTGGCCTAGATTGGTACAAGAGGTTAATTATTGCTGCTGAAACAGCTAGCGTTCTTGCTTTCTTGCAGTATGAGATTTTTCCTCCCATTTTCCACCACGACCTCAAATCTGGTTATATCTTTCTAGATGAAGATTATTCTGTCAAAATAGCTGGTTTTGGATTGTTAAGCACCGGCCCTGAAATTGGGTCTAATTCATGCACCAATCATGAAGGTTTGCGCAGTCAACAAAATGATGTATATGATTTTGGTGTGTTACTTCTAGAGATAATTACAGGGTCCAAACATGTGGACCAACCAAGTGTGACATTGCAAAAAATAAGAAGTGGGAAGCTAGAAGAAATTCTGGACCCAACTCTTTACTATCATGAGCAACCGACTTTTCGAAGAGAGCAGATTGAGATAGTTGCAGACCTTGCAACTAGGTGTATGTTATTTGGTAGAGATGGCAAAATTGGAATGATTGACGTGGCCAAGGAGCTTATAAACGTAACAAAAGAGAGCATTGATGGTGGTAGTAAGAGGGGACCTGCACTGGAAGAAACATTTTCAAATTCAAGTCTTCTGCAGATGATATCAATGTCTCCGGACTCCATATATGTGCCTTGAATTGGCCTTGTAATCTGTGACAGTGAGCAAAGTTGATTAGTCCATTTCACTTTCTGGAATGTCTTTGGATTAGCATACAAGTTATGTGCTGCAGCTGGTTCTATTTGGACAGAAATTGTTGTAAGGTTTTGCATATTAAAAGCAAGCTGGGCTTGTATGTATATACTATATATATATATTACGGATACCTGTTATTTTATTTCTGAATCTTAGCAATGGGTTCTGTTTTTAAACAGAGTACGTCTGTCATCAACTGCATGATAATTAAGTTGACCTAATTTGCTCCTTGAAAAAATTTTAATATATTATTAATACATAAAATATTTTTAAAATATATAAAATAATTATTTTAACATAAAATATGTTAGTTTAATCAAACATAATATTAACTTATACTATATAATCTTTAATATTTTTTTTTATTACTGTTAATTAATTATCTATATATAGTAATAATTTATAATCAATATTCTAATCTATTTTATGTTAAGATAAATTTATTTTTTTATAATAAAAAATTATCCAAATCAGTAATATTATTGCAATAATTTATTTTAGTCTGGTGGCTGCGGTGTATATTTTATTAATTATAAAATATAATAGATATTGTATCAGTTTACATCAAAACTGGACCAAGATAGTGCAACATTAAAGACGAGCCATTTCTTGTAAAAATTGACCAACTCCCTCTTCTTTCTACCCTATAAAAAAGTTCTTGTAGACGTGCAACCACAAAAAGTTGGAATCTCTTCCTTCACATTATTCTCCTGCTCATTCCAACATATTCTTCTTGTCTTCTTCAGCAATCAAGGTATATGTTTAGCTGTTTCTTTCTTTATCTTTGTCACTATATACTTTCTCGATCGAAAGCTTCAATTTTTAGTCTTTTTACGCAACAATCTTTTGTGGGTTTAGTGGATATATAATAACTTGTTACTGATATCATCAATCCAACTTGTCTGACCTGTGTATCCATGTAAAAGACTTGAAGCATCCTCTTTGACTATTCTATTTCGTGTAAAAGATTTGTATACTTTAAAAGTAGTTAAATGAAAACTCATGGCTATTCATTATTTGTTCAAGGTAGGTTTGCATTTATGCCTTTAAGTCCCCACTAAAAGGAGCCAGTATCTTTACTCTATAACTATACAAGAGATGTTCATGAAGTAATTAGCTATTAAAAGCGGTGACTGCATAAATTTTGTTATATTCATGCCAGTGACTATTGTATGTAATATTACTTGTTATCTGGCCAGAGATGAGTGGGGAAGCGAATCGGATTGAAGCTTCAGCGAGTCAGGCTTCTCTTCTGAATAAGAGGATTCTCTCATCGCTGTCAATGAGATCAGTGGCAGCACATCCTTGGCACGATCTTGGGATTGGTAACTCCATATATAGTCATCATATTTGATTGCTTAGAGTTTACTTGCATATTTGAAGAGTGGGAAACTAATCATGTTGTAACATTTTTGCATGCAGGACCTGGCGCCCCCAACATGTTCAATTGTGTATGTATTAAATTTAGGTTTTATAAAGTAAAGATGTATGAATAGTCTTAAAGCCAAAACTTGTTAACGAATAGAATTTGTATAGGATTTCAACTATCTAGTTTCTGGCATTTTGGTACACTAGCATACATTCGTAATTCCCCACATTTGGGAAGGGGGGAAATATATAAAATGGGAAACTGGTTGGAGATTCAGATGTAAAATATATAGACAAATCAAAATTTCTTTTTTTTTTTTTATTCTGTCACAGTTTTGGTTTGGCTTTCTCAATGCCATAGCTTCCAAGTAATCCAGTTCTTCGTATTGAGCAGTAATTTTCAATGACAAATTGAAAGTGTCTTTCTTTTTGAATATTTTGTTCAATTTGTCAGGTTGTGCAGATACCAAAAGGAAGTAAAGTTAAATATGAACTTGATAAAAAAAAACATTTCTGATTAAAGTATAAACTATTTTTCTTTTATCTGTTTCCTCTCTGTTTCTTTCATCTCTACGTATTTAGTTGTTCATATTTTTCTATTGTATACTCAAATTGATCAGGTTTTATATTCATCAATGGTCTATCCTCATAACTATAGTTTTATTCTTTGTACTGTCACTCCTTCAGGGGTGACAGTACTCCTATTTCTTCATTATATGAAGATCATGATTTAATGGATGTTTTGGTTCTCATGCAGGTAACTTATATCAACCTCATACCTTTTAATATAGTTTATCTATTGTGATGGGGGACTCTCAAGTGCTATGGAGATTATGGACTTTTTTGCAACTTTTACTTATAGTTGCTAAATTATACATGATTCATTGTGGTTGTAAGGTTTTTAAATTATTAGCAAATATCATTGGTTTCTATAACAAACTTGAGATTGTTTCCGTTATTCCAAGTGCGTCTGACCCTGAAGGGGTGACAGTACTCCTATTTCTTTTTTTGTTGAGTCACTTCCCTTCTTTTAATTGAAGTTTTTAAATCACTCTAGTTTCTCCATTTTACTCTCAATGTTTCAAGGGTCTTGCAATGGAGATACTTAGAAATTTTCAAATTAATTATCATGTAGCCGATTTAGTCTCTCTTTTTTTATTTGTTCTTTGCGTGAACCTTTTATAGTCTAATGATTGTTACCTTGTGTGAACTGCATGCTTGACTTTAGCGAAGATATCCATAAATACTTGAATAATGATTTGTATGGGGGCCTGTTCTTCCTGGATGCTTCTTGCGGGCCAGGGCCATTGGACTGACGCCCACGATTGATCAGGTACTCAACTGAACTTTGAGAAACATGAATTGTAAAAGTTTCTTTCATACGATTTTGGAAATGACTACTGTTTTTTTTTTCTTTATTCAGGGAGAAAAAGATCATAAGATCATTGCAGTTTGTTCAGATGATCCAGAGTATAAGCATTACACTGGCATCAAAGAGCTTGCCCCTCATTGCCTCTCTGAGATCTGTAGTTTCTTTGAAGATTGTATCCTTTCTTGCAATCTTACACCTAAAAGTCAATGAAGGACTCCAATCAGATTTAGATTCTCTGAGCTTGTGTTACAATTTGAATAATATTGGTTTCTTAGCACATTGCACGGACAAAAAAAAAATGAGAACAAAGAGGTTGCAGTTGATGACATTTTACCTTCAACCACCGCTGTTGAAGCCATCCAGTACTCAATGTAAGTCCGTCTCACTTTGCCTGTTACCCAGTATGATGAAATATTACTCTCGTCAGTGTTCCAATGTTAGTATAAGCATTACACTGGCATCAAAGAGCTTGCCCCTCATTGCCTTTCTGAGATCTGTAGTTTCTTTGCAGATTGTATCCTTTCTTGCAATCTTACACCTAAAAGTCAATGAAGGACTCCAATCAGATTTAGATTCTCTGAGCTTGTGTTACAATTTGAATAATATTGGTTTCTTAGCACATTGCACGGACAAAAAAAAAAATGAGAACAAAGAGGTTGCAGTTGATGACATTTTACCTTCAACCACCGCTGTTGAAGCCATCCAGTACTCAATGTAAGTCCGTCTCACTTTGCCTGTTACCCAGTATGATGAAATATTACTCTCGTCAGTGTTCCAATGTTAGTATAAGCATTACACTGGCATCAAAGAGCTTGCCCCTCATTGCCTCTCTGAGATCTGTAGTTTCTTTGCAGATTGTATCCTTTCTTGCAATCTTACACCTAAAAGTCAATGAAGGACTCCAATCAGATTTAGATTCTCTGAGCTTGTGTTACAATTTGAATAATATTGGTTTCTTAGCACATTGCACGGACAAAAAAAAAAATGAGAACAAAGAGGTTGCAGTTGATGACATTTTACCTTCAACCACCGCTGTTGAAGCCATCCAGTACTCAATGTAAGTCCGTCTCACTTTGCCTGTTACCCAGTATGATGAAATATTACTCTCGTCAGTGTTCCAATGTTCCTCCAGTACTGAGGATTCCCTTCATACTTGGTGCAGGGACCTCTACGCAGAGTACATTCTGCATACTCTGAGGCAGTAGACACTTTTTCTTCCTTTTCCCATTTCCATTTTTAGTGAGGGAGATAAATCAATCAATTTAATCAGTTGGATAAATAGACAATATTCAGGATTATAAGAGTTCAATGTTTTTTGTGTTTTCTATGTTTGATTATAATTTTGTGCTTGTTTAGTTGAACAATTTCTATGAGAAGGTATAACAGAGGAATATCTATCCACCTGAAATACTTGATTTCGATTTTCATTCAACCAGTATACTTGATCATTTGGTTTACTTGTTAATCTTATGAAATTCATGGCTTCATGATCTTAAAAAACTCAGGTTTTTTCATACGGAAACTGGACTTTTGATTAGAGACAATATACTATAATGATCTGTATAAATGAAATAAACAATGCGGGGTACTTATATTTGATTCTACAGCTACTCCCCTGTTAAACCAAAATCAAGACCACGTCATCATATTAGCATTGGGAATTTATCACATTTTTGGGGCCTCTAGGGCCGTGATATGACGGCAAATGTGGAAAAGAAAAAGGGGGGAGGGGGGGCGGGGGCACGGAGGAAAGAGGAAATTATACTTAATTATAGGATCACATCCACACCAAAATGAAGAGACACGGAGAAATGGAACTATAAATGTTTAGTTGCCAGAAGTGGAGCTTAATTGCGTATATGGATATTTATTTTCCATTCAGCATTTCCTGGAAGAATTGACCAGTTACTCTCTTTCCTATGGCCAAGTATGTCGTTACAATTCACACATAATAGTAAGCGCAGAGTTAGGATCTCTGCATATATATACGCGGATCATGCTTATAAATTTCCTTTCTTACATTCATGCTCTCACGCCTTTGTCTTCCACACCGATCAAGGTCTGTTTACTGTTTCTTTTTTATTATAACTGTACTTTTCTACATCCTTCTTCCTTGATGTTAATGCATTCTGGCTTCTCCTCAATGTAAACTGTGTCATTTTTTATTTAGTACTGGTTGTTATTGCTAATCATATTAATCATGTATATGTTTTTGGGGCAAAAGATGAGTGAAGAAGCAGCTAAAAATGAGACCCCAAAACGTCAGACTCCCAAGTTGAATCAGAGGATCCTTTCATCTTTGTCAAGGAGATCAGTTGCTGCACATCCTTGGCATGATCTTGAGCTTGGTAACACGTATACTCATCAGTCAATGACCATAATTTGCATTGTGGAAACTAATCATGTGGTTAAAATCTGCATGCAGGATCTGGAGCTCCCCACATCTTCAACTGTGTATTTCTTTCATTTTTACCGTACAAATATTCTCAATTGGAATGTGAAAATAAATGAAAACACAAGCAAATTATGTTGTTAATCATTTTGGAATTGAAATGTCTTCTTGTTGAATCGTTCAGGTTATTGAAATTGCAACGGGGAGTAAGGTAAAATACGAACTTGATAAGAAGACAGGATTGATTAAAGTATGGACAATTAATGTATCTGTTTCAATTTTCTTGTTTGATATTATATTTCCATTTGGATTATTAATTTTCTTCTAATGAATTGACAGGTTGATCGAGTTTTATATTCGTCAGTAGTGTATCCTCATAACTATGGCTTCATCCCTCGCTCATTATGTGAAGATAATGATCCACTGGACGTTTTGGTCTCATGCAGGTATTTATATCAATTTGGCTATCAAGAAACTTTACTTAGATTTAGACAGTGATTAATTAAGCAAGTGATTTGTGCAGGAGCCAGTAATTCCTGGATGTTTCCTTCGAGTCAGGGCCATTGGATTGATGCCCATGATTGATCAGGTATGTAACTTAAAATTGCAGGAACTTCAAGTTCCTTCAAAATTTAAGCGGTAAAATAAGTTTTTTTGTTCTTATTCAGGGAGAGAAAGACGATAAGATCATTGCAGTTTGTGTTGATGATCCAGAGTATAAACACTACAATGATATCAAGGAACTTCCTCCTCATTGTCTTACTAAGATCCGTCGTTTCTTTGAAGACTGTATCCTTTTGAATATCTAAATTCAAAATTGTTTGAGGTTGGTTTATTTAATTACATTGTGAATAAATATTAAATGGTTTTTTAACTCATTGCACAGACAAGAAAAATGAGAATAAGAAGGTTGCAGTTGACGAGTTTTTACCTTCATCCACTGCTGTTGAAGCCATCCAACACTCCATGTAAGTACAGCTTAGAGTTACACCAGCTCCAAAAGTTCTTGAAGTTGTTGAAATTATTTAACTATAATATCACTTGCTTTACATGCAGGGACCTGTATGCCGAGTACATTATGCACACTCTTAGAAAATAGATAAACAGGCAGTATTTTTCGGTGGATGAATCAAAGCCATCAACTTGAATAAGTGATATATAAACTCTGTTTCAACAATTTGTAATTTTGATGAATCTTATTAATTTGAGCAATTTTGAGGAACATTTAAAAATTTGAATTTACTTACAGCAAGATTTGTTTTTTCCTCGCATGAATGTAACACGTTTCAGCTAGATTTCCTAGGTTGAAAACAACAATCGTCTGTTATGAATACCATCTGTTGAGAAGTTCCAAAAGCAGAATCTTCGTCTTCCTATAAAACATAATATACTTTACATCACTTCATACCTAGAGAAGGGCATAGGCCAATTTCTACATAAGCGGATACTATTCAAGGTTAGCCTGGTGAACGTCTGGCTGCCATTTTTCTTTTTCTTCCTGTTCCCCGTCGCCCTTCTCCTTTGCTTCAGCTGTTTCCTTCTGTTTCAAAACTGCAAGTGCATTCCTGGCAACTAGTTTCCGTGCCATTTTGTTTTGTGGATTCTGAGCAACTCCAACGTGGACACCATCAATGAACACTTCCACATTAGCCAAATTACCACTTCGAGCGGCTTTGTATTTTATGCCTTCAGCTTGTTGCTGGCATGGCTCATGTAGCTCTCTCATAGGATGCACTGGGAGCGTCTCCGGAGTGACCATGGGATGCAACAAAGGCTGGAAAACCCAGTGAGACATAGATTGGTTATTTGTTAGACTAAATCTTTCGTTTCAAAACAAAGAGGGGTGGGTTGTCAACGGACAAAGTAGGGTCCTTCAATTTTTATATATTATTTTTGTAGCAACAGTAAAAAGAAGATACAAAGGAATTGACAAGCTATCCACAAAAGGACAATTTATTCTAATCCCTGAAAGAGAACTCCAAGATGTTACCATATATAGATAGTATTTATTTTGTATATAACTGTTGTATATTAATATTATCATTAGATTGCACAGTTATGTTTAAAGGAAATTAGCCTTTAAAACTGCCTATAATTAATCTTTGATTAGAACAGTTATAGCTAGAAATAAATATGTAAATAATTACTTACTATATTTACAATTGTAATCAGTTATGATTTTTTATCTATTTATTGGGAATGAGAAACAGAGGGAAGACATTCAATCAAATATTTTATCTTCTTTTGTCAAAATTTATCATGGTATCAGAGCAAGGTTGTTTAGAATTGTGAAATATTTTTTTCAAAAGGTTGTTCTTGGTTTCGGATATTAGTAAATCATCTTGGTGCTGCCTGTTGAATTACAGGTGTTATCTTGGTATCTTGTGGCGTCATCTTGGTTGGTTTGTGTTTAAAGAATTTCATTTCATTGTGAATTGCTTTCATTTTTTTTTTCAAATGGCTGGTAGCAACTCTCAGTCTGAATTTTGTGTTAAGTTTACTGGAAAGAATTATTCAACATGGGAATTTCAATTCCAATTGTATGTCACCGGAAAGGAGCTATGGGGACATATAGATGGGACTGTCCCAGCTCCAACAGATGCTACCCAATTAGCGCAATGGAAAATCAAAGATGCTCGGGTGATGTCCTGGATTACAGGGTCTTGTGATTCTCAAATTGTCCTTAATTTGCGTCCATATAAAACTGCTAAAACAATGTGGGAATATCTAAAAAAGGTTTATTTTCAGAGGAATTCAGCAAGAAGATTTCAACTAGAATGCGAGATTGCAAATTACACTCAGGGCAGTTTGTCTATTCAAGACTATTATTCTGGTTTTCAAAATTTATGGGCTGAATTTTCTGACATTGTTTGTGCTACTGTGTCCAAAGATTCTCTCTCTGACATATTAGTTGTTCATGAAATTAGCAAGCGTGATCAATTTTTGATGAAGTTGCGCTCAGATTTTGAGAATGCTCGTTCAAATATAATGAATCGTCATCCTCCTCCCACCTTGGATGAGTGTTTTGGTGAGTTGATTCGTGAAGAACAACGTCTTCTTACACAAGCCACTCTTGAACATGAAAAGTTGACACCTATGGCTTTTCTATCTCAAACAAAAGGCAAAAGTAAAGACATGAGTAAGGTCCAGTGTTTTAGTTGCAAGAATTATGGTCATATTGCTGCAAATTGTACCCAGAAATTTTGCAATTATTGCAAAAGGCCTGGGCACATCATCAAAGATTGTGCAATTCATCCTCAAAATCGTCAAAACACTGCTTTTCAAGTCACTGTTGGTAATCCTACTACTCAAATAACAGCTGGAACTTCAACTATGTCAACCAACAATCATAATGTAGAATCTTCAGTTACCCCTGCAATGGTGCAACAAATGATAATTTCTGCATTATCAGCTCTGGGAATTCAAGGTAACGATAATCCATCATCTAAGACTTGGCTAATTGATTCTGCAGCATCAAATCATATGACTAGTTCAGCTAATTCACAGAAAAATGTTCGTCGATACCTTGGTTCGAATCATATCCAAGTTGCTAACGGAAACACTTTACTTAATATTACTCCAACAGCAATAATAGGTACACTTTACCTTGGTTCGAATCAATTTTCAATAATGCTTTTGTATCACCTGGACTCTCTAATATTCTTCTTTCAGTTGGACAATTGGTAGAAAATAATTGTGATGTTCATTTTTCTCGTGATGGTTGTTATGTACAGGATCAGGTGTCGGGGGAAGTGATCGCGAAGGGGCCTAAAGTAGGACGTTTGTTTCCATTAAATGTTTCTGTTCCAAGTAATGTTATTTTGGCTTGTTCTACTATTTTCAATAAGAGTGAAGTTTGGCATAAACGTTTGGGACATCCTAATTCTTCTATTTTGTCTTATTTGTTAAACTCTAGGCTATTAGGCAATACTCATGTTGTTTCTCTTCCTCATGTTTCCACCGCCTTACAGATAGCCGATGTGTTTACCAAATCCCTCTCTCGACAACGTCACCAATTTCTTGTTCACAAATTGATGCTTTTCGACCGACCAGCATCAATTTGAGGGGGGATGTTACCATATATAGATAGCATTTATTTTGTATATAATTGTTGTATATTAATATTATCATTAGATTGCACAGCTATGTTTAGAGGAAATTAGCCTTTAAAGCTGCCTATAATTAATCTTTGAATAGAACAGTTATAGCTAGAAATAAATATGTAAATAATTACTTACTATATTTACAATTGTAATCAGTTATGATTTTTTATCTATTTATTGGGAATGAGAAACAGAGGGAAGACATTCAATCAAATATTTTATCTTCTTTTGTCAAAATTTATCACAAGAAACTACTTCAAACTGACCTTCCACAAAACTGCAGTATCTTGTCCACTGTCAAGAAAAATAGCACTAGCACTAGATTCCATAATGTCGACAAGAACTTTAGGAGCTTTGCAATCTCCTAAATCAGAGGAGTTGAAACCTGGTTTTGACAATTCATCTTGAACTTCCTTTACAAAGTCCCATATCTGAAGACAGAAATCAAGAATGGTAGGTTATAAGCCTTTCCATTGCTCACACATATTGCCAATTTTATAGTTAGAAGATTATGGTCATGCCATGTATCCATGTTCAAGCAGATTCAAGGGAACAGATAGCAAACCTGTCTATCAAGGGCACTAGAGCCATGTCGAAGGTGTACATGGAGCTTATGCTTAACTGCAATATAAGCAAAGTTTTCATTGTTTACAGCTGCAGATCGTAAGTCGGTCAAGCGACCAGGAGGAAAATTTAAGACAAAAAAAAGTGCCTAGTGATTAAATGATCTAAGACAACATCACTAACAAACTCCAGTTGCTGGTAACAGGAGCCTCCAGAAGAGGGCCAGGAGGCATGAGTAATAGCCTCTACCAAGAGGCCTTGGAAATTAAACTTAGCTACCACAATCTCACGGCCAGTCATGAAACAGAGAAAATCCCATATGCACCAACATGAAGGTTAAAACAACCAAAATAATAAATCAGCACGACCACAGAAAAATCAAAGAGAGGAGGTTGCAGCACAAATCACCAGGACTGTGTTTAACACAATTGGAACATAATTATACATAATACTATATAACAAGTGAACCAGTCACCAAGAAATAAGATGAAAATTTTCCGTTCTCTGATTTTAAATGACAACAAAATAAATGACAAACCAACATGAAGTACATCAGCTACCCCTTCAGGATAGAACTCTCTGTGCCTAGCAGTTCCGGGAAGTGGATCTCCATCATTCTGATTGACCTTTTCTTGTTGTTCCTCACTTCCCTTGTCTGGAATGCAAGTAGCCAAACAAACAGCCCACATCAAAACATGTGTTAAACTCATATTCTAAAAAGAAAGTTAAGAATACCAATATAATCATCATAACATAATAACATGCCTGTTGTGCCAGACACATTGAGCTGCAGACATGAGCCTCATGCTTTTCAAATGGTGCATTACAAGGAAGTTGAAGCTTGCATGAATTTTCAGTAGGACCTCCAGGCGTCTCATGCTTCTCCATAGTAAATTCCGGTTGAGGTATTGAATACTGTTAGACTTTGTTGAATCTGGATCAGATTTCTTTGCTTAGCTTTTCAGTTTTTTGTGTAACTTTCAGCAAGAGAAAAATCAGTATGTAAGAGCAAGGGAGGAAGGAAAATTTTTTAATGAAAAAGGTCTACACCTTCATGAATTCTTCCTTGAATATAAAGTGGTACATGTTACATTTAAGAGAGTAAGGCAAACCATGCTCAAAAATATTACAAGTACCTTAAAATATGGAACATCATTCATTTTCACCTAACAAAGCTCTTATTTAATTTTTGGTAACATAAGTCAAACAAGCAACCTCAACTCTAACACTCCTCCTTTGAGGTTGCAATCACCACTCCCATCTTGTGCCTCAAGCACTCAAATTGAGCTGTGGGAAGTGGTTTAGTTAATATATCAGCAACTTGATCTTTAGAGCAGCAGAAAACCAGCTTAATTTCACCTGATTTTTCAGCATCCCTTATAGCATGAAACTTCACATTGATATGCTTGGTTCTTCCATGCTGAATTGGGTTTTTGGTAATAGCAATGGTAGACTTATTGTCTATATAAATGGTTGTATATCTTGCTTGCTTTAACCCCAAGTCAGAAAGAATTTTCCGTAGCCAAGCTGCTTGATTTGCTGTGTTTGCTGCTGCAATGTACTCTGCCTCAGCTGAAGATTGAGCTACAATTTCTTGTTTTTTTGAGCTCCAACAGAAGACAACACCTCCAAAAGAAAAACAGTAGCCAGAAGTACTTTTACAATCATCCAAGCTCCCTGCCCAATCACTGTCTGAATAAGCCACCAGGTCTTCATTTTGTTGGTTTGAAAACCATAAACCATAATTGCAAGTTCCCTTAATATATCTTAATACCCTTTTGGCTGCACACCAATGTGATTTGCTAGGGAACTGCATAAACCTGGACAGCAGAGAAGAGGCAAACATAATGTCAGGCCTGGTTGAGGATAAATACAGCAAACATCCAATCAAACTCCTATACAGAGAGGCATCCATTAAACTGTCTGAATCTTCCTTCTTTAATTTTACATTTGCGGCTAAAGGAGTTGAAACAACTTTGCAATTTTCAAACTTGAATCTCTTCAATAGATCTTTGGCATATTTTTGTTGAGTTAAGAATATGCCTTCCTTTTGTTGATCAATCTCCATTCCAAGAAAATACCTCATAATTCCTAGGTCTGTCATGTCAAATTCTTGCTGCATGCCCTTTTTGAATTTATCAATCAAATCATAATCTCCTCCTGTAACTAAAATGTCATCAACATACAGGGAGATGATCACTTGCACTTCATTTTCCTTCCTTTTAACATACAGAGTTGGTTCACTCAAGCTAGAATTAAAACCTTGATTTAGTAGATAAGTGTGGATTCTACAGAACCAGGTTTTTAGAGCTTGCTTCAGTCCATACAAGGCTTTGTGAAGTTTATAAACATAATCCTCATTGCTGATTATCTTGAAGCCTTCAGGCTGCTCAACATACACTTCCTCATCAAGTACACCATTTAAGAAGGCAGACTTGATGTCCAGATGAAAAATTTTCCAGTTCAGTCTAGTCGACAAAGCAATCAACAATCTTACAATATCATATCTTGCAACTGGAGCGAAAGTTTCTGTGAAATCTATGCCAGCTTGTTGCAAGTAACCTTTGGTTACTAACCTTGCCTTGAGTTTGTTTATAGAGCCATTTGAATTCAGTTTGATTCTATAAATCCATTTAACTCCTATTACCTTTTTATTTGCTGGCCTCTTCACCAAACTCCAGGTGGAGTTTTTATTTATCATATTCAGTTCTTCATTCATGGCAGTGTTCGATTTTTCATTACGAGCAGCCTCTTGGTATGATGCAGGTTCTTGAAAAGTTACATTGCATCTGCTGTAGATATTTTCCAGTGTTCTAATTCTTGAAGCTGGAACTTCCTCCTCATCAGTACTTGACTCAGAAAAATCTTCAGATGTCACACTAGTTCTTTTCAAATTTTTTGAACCATTAGTTTCAGCCAACCTTTCTTACCAGTTCCAGGTAGTTAACTCATCAAATTTGACATTCCTGCTAATTACAACTTCCTTGGTGAAAGGATTATAAACTCTATAGCCCTTGGTTACTAAGCTGTAACCAATAAACACACCCACCTCAGCTCTTGCTTCCAGCTTGGTTCTTTTCTCTTTAGGCACATATACGTAGCACACACAGCCAAAAACCTTCAGATGATTTACTGAAGGTCTATAACCATTCCACAATTCAAAGGGTGTGGAGTATTTTACAGCTTTGGTGGGTAGAAGATTAAGCAGGTACACTGAAGTGTTTGCAGCTTCAGCCCAAAAACATTTAGGTAGATTTTTCTCAAACATTAAACATCTACTCATTTCCATTATAAACCTAATTTTTCTTTCGCTTACTCCATTCTGTTGAGGGCTATAAGGAGTGGTCAATTGATGAACAATTCCTTCACTCTTACAATAGGCAGCAAATGCATTTGAGGTGTACTCAGATCCATTGTCAGTTCTGAGTATTTTGAGCTTACAACCAGATTGCTTTTCCACTTCAGCTTTAAAAGTTTTGAACACTTGCAACACTTCTGACTTTTGCTTTAAAAAATAAATCCAGGAAAACCTAGAATAGTCATCAATAAACAGCAAGAAATACCTGCTTTCTTTCAAGGAAGGTACATTCATAGGGCCACATAAGTCTGAATGAATCAACTGCAGCTTTTGAGTGGTTTTTCCTCCACTGCTTAAGAAGGGCAGCTTGGTCTGCTTGCCATACTGGCAGGCTTTGCATACTTGATCAGTTTCAGAAATCTTAGGCAAGTCATGAACCAATTCTCTATCATGCATGCTTTTTAAGGAATTATAATTTGAATGTCCAAATCTTTTATGCCAAAGACTAGTATGATTATCAAGAAATTGGACAGAATTTGCAGCCAATTTCTCACATTCAATCTCAAAATGTTTATTTCTCATGCCAACTGTCATAATTTCACATCCATTTTTGTCAAATATGATGCATTGATTTTTTTGAAAATGTAATGAGTAGCCTTTTTCCATAATTTGACCAACACTTAAAAGATTATGATTTATACTTGGCACAAGTAGCACATCACTTATAAGCTTCATACCTGCAGTAGTATGAATCAAAACATTTCCTCTTCCTTTGACATCCAAAAGGTCACCATTGCCTATCTTCACTTTCGAATTATAGCAATCATCGAAATCTGTGAAAATTGAAGCATCATTGGTCATGTGATTTGAGCAGCCACTATCTATCAGCCAAGTAGTTTGAATTCCTTGATCAACATTGCAAGTTGCCACAAACAAGTTTTCACTTGTAGTTTCCTGCTTTTCATCTCCTTGACCCTGTTGGATGAGCTGAGTATGGTTTGCATTTTTGTTTTTGCACACTTTTTCAATATGCCCCAACTGATTGCAAGCTCTGCACCTTATATTTGGTCTGAACCAGCAACTGTTAGGAAAATGGCCTTTTTTCTTGCAGTATGGGCAGGGAGTAAGTTTCCCTTTCTTGTCACCCATCACTCTACCTTTTTCTCTCTTTTCTTCCCTTCTTTCATTTCCTTTTTCATGCATATATTTCTTGCTTGAAATGTTGCCAACTTTTCTGTCATTTAACTTCATAGTCATGGCTCCTTTAATGGTCTCTTCTTGCCGTAAAGACCTTCTTTGGTCTTGAGCTTTCAAAGCATTAATAACTTCCAGTAGAGTGAGTTCAGAAAAGACTTTTGAGTCTTCTAGGGAGGAAATCTTGGCTTCATAACGTTCTGGAATACTTACCAAGACTTTCTCTACTACTCTTTGATCACTTAAAGGCTCACCCATCAATCTTATTTGATTTACAACTCTCATTACTCTGTCGGCATATTCCTTGATATTCTCTTCTTCTTTCATTTTCAGAACTTCGAATTCCCTTCTCAAGTTCAGTATGATCATTTGTCTGGACCTCTCACTGCCAACTGAATCTTCTCTTAATTTCTCCCAAGCCTCCTTGACTGTTTCGCATGTGAGAATCTTAGAGAAGACAACATCTGTAACTGCCTGATGAAGTATAGACAAGGCACGAGGGGCTTTGGTGAGTTCTTCTTCATGCACCCTTATCTGATTCAAGGTAGGGTTAGGACCCAATGGTGGCACTTCCTTTTCCTCTTCAACGTATTGCCATAGTCCAAGTCCTTTCATGTAAATTTTCATTTTAACAGCCCAAGCATGATAGTTTTCTCCATTATATATAGGAGTTGACAAAGAGGAAGAAGCTGCAGAGCCATAAGACATGGATGTAGAGGCCATGAAGACAGACTTGGCTTTAATTCTGAATCAGCTAAAGAGATCAAGGATCAAAGATAAATTCTTTCAGCAACTAGTTATTTGTTCCCGTAAGACTTTTCAGCTCTGATACCATGTTAGACTTTGTTGAATCTGGATCAGATTTCTTTGCTTAGCTTTTCAGTTTTTTGTGTAACTTTCAGCAAGAGAAAAATCAGTATGTAAGAGCAAGGGAGGAAGGAAAATTTTTTAATGAAAAAGGTCTACACCTTCATGAATTCTTCCTTGAATATAAAGTGGTACATGTTACATTTAAGAGAGTAAGGCAAACCATGCTCAAAAATATTACAAGTACCTTAAAATATGGAACATCATTCATTTTCACCTAACAAAGCTCTTATTTAATTTTTGGTAACATAAGTCAAACAAGCAACCTCAACTCTAACAAATACCTATTATAAAATCAGTCAATGATCTTATGCAAGCAATTGAGCAAAATTTTATATAACAGGCAATAATCTATCATTCACAAGAAGAACACGTGTCACTAGGCAGCTGAGAGCGGTAAAAATTGATGAGCCCAACAGCAGAATTTAGGCTCACAACAGCCCCGGTTGACTCCACCAGGTACACAGTACCTGGTAGTGTCCACAGAAATTAACCTATAAGTGCCCTTAATGTGACTAAGATCAGTTCTCTCAATCGCTTCTTTTCTCAAAGTTTCCTCACTCTACCTAGCATTCTGTAAGGATGCAGCACGAGACAGAGTTCCCCAGAAAATGAAATAAAAAATGTGTTCTTTCATATCCAACAGTAGTTGAAATTAAATTTCAGACAAAGACCAGATCCAACGAAAGTACCTCTCCACCATCAAGTTACAAGCTGAACCAGGCTTTCTTGCACGATCCCTTGATTGAATGTATGCCAAGACAGTATTTGCAGGGTCAAAACGAATAACAACATTGCATTGCCTATTATCAATTCCTACCTCAGCAACACCGGTGGCAACTAACAATGTCACCTACAAAACCAAAGACAATCATATATTAGGTACCTATATGAATACCACAGCTTCTTAAATTTTTGATATAGCATCAGTCAGACACGGCCATTACGGAATTTTGTAATTGTATCCTGCATTAGGCATGTTCGCTTGTTCTGACTGTCGTTGTGCCCAACCAAGCTTGTACATCGAATAAAAGCAGAGATGGAAGCTCAGCAAAAACCTGCGACCGTGGCAACTCATAAAATATTATAAAGTGGAACTTAAACAGGAATTACACTGGTAAAAACAAACAAAACCAATCTTATGGATATATTTTTAACCTTGGGAAGAACTAAAGCAGCCACAACTCTCTCAACAAAGATGCTTGCCCGAAAGTCCTCTGTGTGCTGATACTTGAGAAGTACTTTAATTAGTGACTGCACCTTAGGGGTCACCTTTCCATCAGTGACAGCAGCTCCTATTAGCACATCCACATGCTCTCCGCCAGAGACAACTACATGATGCAAGTAGAAAGCTTAGAAGAAATTTTTAACATAATTTTAATCACAGCCAATGCCTACGTTAAAAATTATCTGACGCAGCAGGAGCTCAACGTTAACGGAAGAATAATACAGAAAGTCAGTTGCTCACTTAAGTGACGCTAGGAACATATTCAAGTTCAGCAAGGCTTGCGCCAGCAGTAACAAACACTGAGTGTCAGAACAGATATCCCAGACCCAGAGACTTAACACATTATCATCATTACTTTAATTTTTGGAATGCCCCGTCCAATTCTCAAATATTTTCTCTTTCCTCAAGAAAGCTAGTGTTGAATCTACACATGAAAGCCAAAAATAACTCTGAAACATATTATCTAAGTTTCTTATAACTGATAAAACAAGAATCAGAAACTAGACCATGGCTGTCAGGAAGCTCCCTCTCCTCAATCTCATCAAATTTGGTGCCATCTTGATCAATGCCATTATCCAAGTTTGCAACTTTTGCAACCTTATCAGAAACAGCACCCTCTAGTACTTCACATTGCAGAAGAGACAGAACTTTACCCAGGTAGGATTTATGAAATTTGACATCAAGTTGGTAGTTTACCCTCTCATCATTCTATAAAGCAGTAAAAAAAGATTGTGCTACCTGCACAATAAATCAACACAGATCATTCCACCAGCATCAGGGTTCAAGGGTTTGAATTTAGCGGCTGAGGTAACAGGACAAATAGTTTATCCTTTTTAATTTCGTTTGCAGATGGGGGCGGGGCAGACAGGTACCATGCAAGCACACCACCGAACAAGTTCACCGACAGCATCAGTTATAGCTTTCAACTTCTGTATTATATATAATAATATAAATATACAATATATATTTGAAAATACGATAAAACAAGGAAAATTATTAAAAAAAAAAGAAAAAGCATCCCAATTCCTTGGAATAATCCATGGCTAAAAAGTGATTCACGAATTAGGAGTGGTTAGGAGTGTCATGGGCCTGGCCTGGTAACAATTCCGGGCCGCTAAGGTAGAAAGCCCGCATTTGACATTTCACAATCGTATGTAGTTGGTGGAAGGACTGGAAGAGAGCAAAAGCAAAACAACATTGTTGGCTTTTGTCGTGTCTTTTTTTTTTTAAATATATATAATTAAAATAGTCTGCATTTTATCATGGATAAACAATATTAAACATTTTATTTATCATATGAATAAAACAAATAAATACATTCCATGAAAAATATCCAACTTCAAAATATAAAATTCTATTTTTATTTACCCTATAGTTCTAAATATTTAAATTTATAATAATCAAATAATCAAAATAAATTTAAACCACAAAAAATCATTTCAAGATTAAATTCTTGAATAAAAAAAAAAGAAAAAAGAAAAGTTTATGTAACAATAAAGATTATAAATCTCGAAGAGCATAGACGCTAGGCAAGCCCCCACACTACATCCACCAGACTGACCCCCGCCCACTTTTCAAAGTGCATGTGAAATTGTGGATCTCACTTTGATCACATAATAATCTGAATAAAGATCAATTATCATGTGGTCGGTCGTCCCCCCGTACATTTATTACTCTGTCGTTCTCTCTCAAAGGGGTCATCCCCTCTTACACAACAGACCAAAATCAACACATAAAGTTCACCTCACCATCGCTCTCTACTTTCTATATATAACTTCAGCAAAATTCAAGCTCTGCCCTTTTAACCCTTTTACGTTCTTTCTGGTTTCAATTCATTTCAACCTCTTTTATTATTATTTTTTTTTTGTCGTAAATGAGAATTGTGTTATTTCTGTGTTTGATCAAGAATGTGTATAATGGACCACCACTCCACTACCTTAGGCTACCCAGCCAGAAGGCATATTTTAGAATTCGCCTACTTATTACTTTTGCGTGATCATATATATAATAATTGTGATTCTCCTAGGGTAGAATATTTGATGATCAATTATGTTCAAATAATAATACTTCAAACAGGACCTAATATTTGAAACTAGAAAGAAGAAATTGCAAAAGGAATGTTTAGTGGTGGTTGTTGTTGTTTCAGGGCGAGGTATCAGGAAGGAATTTTTGGTTACAGACTGACGATTGACAGATTAAATAGTTTTTAATGGGGGAAGAAAATATTGCGATAATAAATAATTGGTACCACAAAAACATGAATGAATAAGAGAGTGAGAGAGGATGGCTGCCAGGGTCTAAAGATGGGCTAGGGCTCGTCTAATGAATAGGTAAAGCGACTTAACAGCCAGAGAGGCTCAACGGTTTCTCAGAGCCAGAGTGGGGCCAGGCAGCGGCAGGCTACTGGTGTCCGCCAGTATTAATATATCCGTATGATGATGATGATGATGATGATAAATACATGGAAATGAAATGATTGTATTTAAAATAATATTTATCAGAATGTAAATATTGATATAAATATAAATATAAATATAAATATATATGCGTGTGTGTGTGCTGCTACTGTTGCATGCAGACTCCATATGCGGTGGAGGCAAAGGTGGGCATTATTAAATGTTAAACATAAAACCGAAAGGAATTATTTGGGTATCTTGGCCTCCATTGAAGGCACTTTAAAGCTAGCCACTTTAGAATTTTGATTTGTATGTGGTCATCTCCCTTGACACATATGGGCCCAATATTCTATATTATAAGCATATAGTATGCATGTAGGTTAGCTACTCAGTCCTAGACTATGGGGTATGACAGTTGTGCTGTTGAATTAGAGTAATATACTTTTTTCCCACAGGCACATATAAAATTTTTATTCAGTAAATCATTTGTAATTGAAGCATATAAATGCGTGAAATCCTGTGTCATCTTAAATAACTAGATATAAAATTAACACAATCAAAATGTACATAAAAGGTGAAAATGCCATTTAAGAGCAAAGTCAACAAGTTTGGCAGGTAGCCAAAGTTTCTCAATGCCAATCTTACTTAGATCAACTCTAATTATCAGAAACAAGATGAATGTAAGTTAGATAGGTCTTCATATATTAAATTAGGGTCTAGAAAGGTGTGTAAGTTAACTGACTCCATAAACACGAAGGCTACCCATTGTTTATTATAAACCACAATCACATGTATGTGATTGTAACTTCAAGGAATAAATTTTGTCTTCCTTAGCACTAAAATTCATAACCTCAAATTCATCAACATTTGCCCAAGTGACTCTAATGATTCTTCAAGGTTAACTCTAAAATACCTGTGACCTTCGATAATAATTATATTAATGATATAAATATATAATAATTATTTTGATAAATAGTTTGATAACCATAATATCATAATAAAAAAAGATTGCAATAAAATATGTTTATTACATATAAATGTAATGATCATAAGATTTTTGTTTATATAGCTAAATATATATTAAATTTATTATCAATAGAAAAATATATATGAATAGGTAAACTGTTTATATTTATATTTCTATTAAATATTATAACATTAAACCATAATTCAACATACTTAAATCCTTCTATATGAATACAATTCCCACATCATCAAGATATGATAATTATTTTGCTAAAAGAAAGACAACTAAATAATTCACATATATTTGAATTTTGACCAATAAGAATGTCATTTTATGATGAATTTAAGACTCTTTTAGCCTTAGTGCTCTCTGTCTTTGCACCTTTTATCAACTTATATCTCTTCTTGATCATAGCCTTCCTCCTATCTAACCTTAGCAAGCTTATAATGAGTAGCTCCATATCATTGCCCAGCCAATGATTAAAGTATTTACTCATATTATTTGCATGTAATCTGCTTTAACATTAGGGTTGATAAAATGTTTGCACCAAGAGGTAACCTGATTGTCCTTATGTGGATTTTGATCAACAGCCTTACTAACAATCTTGTTAGAAGCCCCACTAACAACCCAAAATAACTTCCTTAGACATCACCCAATTTCCTCACTAAAATTAGCATACACATGCTTACCATAATCTATATGAGAAACTAAATCAACTTTTTCGGCTAAGTCATTTTTATCATATTCTAGTTTTTGCCCTAAAATTAGCATCAAATCTAATCCCTTAAGTATCATCAAACAATTTATATAAAAAAAAAAAATGTTCCAGGAGAATGAAAAACTATTTTTAAACCATTACAAGTCTATATTCACCTTTAAAACATTAAAAATGGATATTAAACTTTAGAAAGGAAAAGGAAAGTTACCTAGCTATATCATATCTTCAACCTTCGTAGTTGTTGTAGGGCTTCATGTGCAGAAGAAACTAAGATATGATATTTTTGTCTTGAGCAAAAAACCAAAACTCAAACGAAAGAAAAAGTGGTGAGAAAAACAAATCATGCCCAAGGACCATCATAGATGTTGTTGGTGGTGCTTCACGTAGTGTCATCCAAGTATGCGAAAGGAAATAAGGTTTGGCTAAATATAGTTTTACAGCGAAGAATACAAGTGTGAGGAAGCTCATCTTTTCCACTCCTTTTCAACTTTTCGGCTAATTTCTTTATCTTTTTTAGTTTCACTTTTGTTTTTTTTTTTTTTTTCCTTTTCACATTTGGTGGCCATAGAGTAAAGCTTATTGAAGAAGTAGGTGAAAACTTGTTTCACCAAATTTTGAGTATAAAAATATATATATTTTACTCTTGGAACTATCATCATCATAATAATAGTGAAGCGGATACCATTGCTCTGATGGGACCATGACCCTCCCTCATGCTTTGCTTTTAAACATCATAAACATTTCATAGTCTCAACCATGTCATACCATACTATGCCATGCATTAACATTACATTATCTTTGCCTAGCTTCGACAACACCCAGAAATGGTATTTAGGCTGATTTGCTATAAAATTAAAAAGGGTAGTCATTAAGAAAGTTATTTTTGAAAGAGAGGTTTGAGATTGTGGACGGAAGAAAGGGAGAATATGGGACAAAAAACCAGCAGATGACTGGACGGGAATTATGAAACAAGATAACGGCAGTGCATGTGTGTGCAGCGTGGCTGAGGTTGAGTTGAGATCACTCTAATCTAATCTATTCTATCTAACTGGGGTTAGGGTTGTGGTCCTAAAAAAAAAAACCCCATCCCCAAGCTCCACCTTCCACCTACATTTTATAAGTCAAATATATTTTTTTAATTTTTTTTTCTTTTTTTAAAAAAACGAAATTAATACTATGATATGGTTAAATTAACATATCTTTATTGATGTATAAGAATGAGGAGATGAGATTGAGAGGCGCAGTAGCTTGCTGCTTGCCTTTCATCTGAATAAATGATGAAAGAGAGGGAAAGAGAGGTCCCCATTACGCAGTAGGGCTTTTATGGCCTTTAGCTTTTAAAGAAAGAGCAGCGCGCTCCCCCGCCTCAAACACCACCACCACCACCACCCCGTCTCCCCTCTGAACTTTGACGTTAACTTGTGATATTTCCTCGGCAATTCTCGATAAACGATACTCACCACCTGCTTTTATGAAAACTATATAACTTAATTTAATTCACTTCTCTGGTTAATTTGGTATTTTCACCCCTTTGCTTCAATTGTTCAATAATTTTGATAAAAAGAAAAAAAGAAGCCTGGAAATGTACGAAAAATTGCGGTTGAATCGTCTGATAAATTTAAAAAATGCTTTATCAATGGGAATTGCAACTTGCAAATATATATATATATATATATATATATATATATATATATATATATATATATAGAGTTGATCTATTTACGTGCCCAATTCTGAGTCAATAATTATGTATAAATTATTGTATTACCGAAACTACAAAGAGATAAACATTAGAACAAGCGGTTCGGAGAAGTAATTTTGTTAGTTATTGGCAAGATGATCAGGTTCAGGTCTGCACTGGACACACACACAGACACACACACATGAAGAACATTAAATTAAATTAAATCATGTTGATGAGAAGTCTTTATTAACAATTTAATGAAGAAATTGCACCACTAGCATTGGTGGTTATACTTAAATATAAGTGTGTGTTCAAAGAGAGCCCCGATTGCTTATGATTTCAAATGAAATAATTTCATCTGTGTTGCCTGGAGAGCTGTGACCAAGTTGATAAAGCGAAAGATCGATCAAACTGGATCACATGATCATCAATGGCCACATCCACTTTCCGGTGAGAAAGCAAGTTCAGGGTATTTCAACCATAACATTTAATTGTTACCTAGAAATTAAAACGTATGCATTTCATTCAAAGGCATAATAAATACACACAAGGATGAAACCAGTTCTAGTATATGATATTAAGGTAGGAGTTAAGAGGTCACACAGGATCAATCAAATGTCATATAAATCACATGCAACCTCATCGGATTAGATTAGATTAGAGTATTATAGTTTTATTCATATGATAAATAAAATGATTAAAATAATTAATTAATTAATTAATTATGTTATAAATTAGGTCAAAGTTAATCAGGGTGGCATCTGAACTGCAGTAGCTATCCAAACTCCTTTCAATTGGTCAATATGTAGAAAGTAGGAAGTCTTTCGGGGATAATTTTTAATAACCAACACATTTTCCTTGATTTCCAAGCGTCTTCTCTCTTACCAAACCCAACAAATTGCTAATAACAAGTAATATTTCTCCGGACTCCCATAAACTGCTACTATTTTTCAGATTAACAATCACCCCATTTGATAATATATAATAATATAGACACGGAGAAAAACCGGACGGCTCAAACACAAGAGGTTGGGGCTTTGTCTTTCTCAGCTTAATCTGAGGCAGAACATTTCAGCATGTAATTAATTGCTAAGATATAATTAATGATGAAATTAGCATAAAGAAATTGATATATCATCTTGTAATATTATTAAAATAAAAATGAATAGGAAGGAGGAGAAGTTGGTGGCAGATGCGTGGTTGATTGAATGAGTGAAGAGGAATCTTTCCCATAAGTGGGAAGCGCCAGGTCTGGATCAAACTCTTGTAACTCTCTCGCTCCCAGGCAGGACCAGTGTACACAATGAATGACACCGAAGTCAAAAACTGATCAAAATCTAACTAGAACATGCTTTCTCTCCCTTTAGAAATAGAAGATAAAAATATATATATATATATATATATTTAAATATATGATAATACAGATGATAATAATAATTGTACTGTATGACTTTGGAGAGAGGGGCAAGGCAATATTCATGGCGAGGCAAGCTTATTGCCTGCTAGACCAATTGGGCATTTGGGTATAAGCGCAGAAGATATAGAAGCACAGATAAACCGGGAAATGATGAAAAGGACAAACTCACATGAGCCGAACCAGATCGTTCATGGGCCCCTACGTAGTGTAATCTTTCTCCTTTCTCCTCCTCCCTTTCACTCAATTTCATCATGGGTATCTATCTCTTTAGGTACCAAAAATCACAACTGAAAAAAATTCTTTAATTTCATCAAAGATCAATTTCAGCTTCACTTTTCCAGGAAGCTAATTAGTTAGCCCATTCTTCTTCTTCTCATCCTCACTCTCTCAGCTAGCTAACTCAACCAGCTTGCTCAAATCATCCATGTCTTTGTCTTCATTAGGGTTTTGGGTCAGAGAAGAAGGCACTGACCAGCCGTTATTCTTCTGAGTTTGCTTTCTTTTGCTTCTCTGGACCTCAAAGATCTGACACTGAGATCATACAGTTACAATACGACTAAGGAACAAGGTGAAGTCTCTCGTGTATTGTTATTATTTTATTTCATCATAAAAGTCCTAAATCAACCTTTTCCTTTTATTTCTTTATGTTGAGGTTAGATTTTCACTTCGTTTCCTAAGATCCAGTATGTGTTAAGAAATATATTCAAATTTATAGGTGAATCATGATGAACTTTATGCAACAAGAAAAAGGGTATTGTAATAATGAAGAAGAAGATGAAGAAGAGACGACGAGAGTGATAAGAGATACCAGTAAGCACCCTTTTCCTTTTTCTTCCTCCTCCTCATCTTTTGCTTCTCTCAAGTACAAAACTTCTGTTCCTTCTCACCAAAACCTGTGGTTGGGGAGGTTTGATTCTCAAGAAGAGTACAAAAGCCATGAAACAACAATCAATTTTGACAAGAAGCTTGAGCTGATGGACTTATCGCTGGGAAATAATTATAACAATAATAATAATGAAGAACCCAGTGCTGGTATTGGTACAAGTACTGCTGGTGGTGAAAGTAGCAGTATGTCTATCGAGAAAGAACACATGTTTGATAAAGTTGTAACACCAAGTGATGTAGGCAAGCTAAACCGTCTGGTAATTCCAAAACAACATGCAGAAAAGTACTTTCCTCTTGACTCTTCTTCAAACGAAAAAGGGCGTCTCTTGAATTTTGAAGATCGGAATGGTAAAGCATGGCGTTTCCGATATTCTTATTGGAATAGTAGCCAGAGCTATGTGATGACCAAAGGATGGAGCCGCTTTGTGAAGGAGAAGAAGCTTGATGCTGGTGATATCGTTTCGTTTCAGAGAGGTGTAGGTGAGTTAGGCAAAGACCGTTTATACATTGATTGGGGGCGAAGGCCTGATACGGCAGATCCCACCTCTATTGCACAAATACACCTCCAAAATCAGCTGAACTTTCAACAGTCTGTCCGGTGGGGTAGACTCTACTCACTTCCCCAATCTCTCTCCATTCCAAGAAACTATGAGCAATTGCAACGTTTAAATTATACTAATCTTTATCCTTCTTATTATCATCATCAACATCAACAACAACAGCAGATGATTTCCTATGGAAACGCTTCACACTATAATTACCTAATAAGGTCATCACCCTCAACACAGCAAATTAAGGCAGTCCAAGGGGGAGGGAATGGCCCGCTCGTGATTGATTCTATGCCCGTTGTTCATAGTAACACTGCCGCTAAAAGACTTCGGCTGTTCGGTGTAAACATGGAGTACTCTACACAAGAAGAATCGTCACCCGCAATAGTTCATGCCCCAATCAGTTCAGTCTCTTACCTTCCTCCTCTCCAACAAGGGTTACCAAATAATGCCTCATTCTCCACAACGCAATCTAAAGGAAAATCTTCTTTGTCTTTTGATTTGGGTCTATAAGTTTATATATCTATATATATTCAGTGATTGATGGACACACAAGAAGAATATTATTACTGTGAAAAGTTGAATTTCTTTTTGCTGTTTCCGTCACATCTAATTGCCATATATGTGCATTTGAAGAAATTATAGAAACGTTCTAGCATTTGAATTATCTATCCATGTTTCTTTCTTCCGTCAGTTTTCATTACATCAATTAGTTAATCGAGGGTTGTGATTTGTAAAGAGCTAGCTACAGTAGAGATGAAAGAGAGTGCAGCAAAATGGAATTCAAATCTTCAAATGTACCTATAATATATATATTTATACACATATTTATTATCTTATAGTGATTCCCAACTTGGTTTGCATATTTACTTGAGTAGGTACTGGATTTAGCAACTGTACACATGCTACGATCGACTCTACCCAGTTTGTTGGGATTAATTTTGTTGCTCATCAGTTATCAACCCTCTCTTTCCCTCCTTTCTCTTTCTTCACTGACAGCATTTTGTGATACAGTTATCTATGTAGCTTAACCATGGGATGGGGTAGTGTTAAAGCTGTTGCTTTCCCTCTTTTTCTCTTTTCTCGTTTGTTTCTATGTATTACCAACTTAGGTTAAATCTTCCTACTCCGCTGCACAGTTAAGAAGGTGAGCAGGTGATGTGCAGAAAGTGGCAGCTTTGTAAAAGGTAGTATCTGTTCTTATATATACACATAAATACATCACTTTGTTATTATTTCAATTAATAATTAAGTTTCCTATTCTAATTTACTCCTTCCCAGCAATTAGCTTTTTCTTTTCTTTCTTGCTGGCTAATTCACGTCCTCATTATCTCTTTACAGCTGCCTTCATGTCTGGATTACAGCATACACAAAAGTCCTTTGTGTTAAAAGGAGGTTCCCTGTTGTGAGACTCAGACTTCAGTCCAAGCTTGTAAGTAACTTCAATAATTTGCCTCTATTAATCATGTGAATTAATTAAGGCTCGATTAAAATCTATGCAATTACATATATAGATGTCTTTGATTAATTCAATTTCGAATTCATATTTTATATGGCATCTCATTGTTTGGAAAAAATAATAATTTATTAATATATATTCAACCTGGCTTCTGCAGCTTTAATACCATTTCAGACATTATATTTGGCACTATTACTGCTTTTAGAGTTACTAAATTTTTCTAGTTAAGCATTGATGTTATTGAATAGCCTTATCAGTTAGAGAAGAAACTTTGTCTAATCCAGATTAAATACGTCCGAAGGGAGTTAATTAATATATCAGAGCTCTATCCCTGTTGAACAATGTAATTTTGAGTAATTTTAATCAATATATGGACTTTATTTCTGCAACTACGATGCACCAAATCTAATTAAGTATCACTCTTCATTTGGTGCCTTATCTAGGTATGGTAAAATACTTACAGAAAATACATTGATGTACTCTTTAATTCACGTATCTATATCCCAACTTAGTGTCTATACATACGGGCAATTAAATTGCCCTCTTGGGTGGAGCTGATTCATTGACTATTAAGATTACCGGATGGTCCTTGTGCTAAGCATATGTGTTTAGTCAATTAGGAAAGAGCAAGTTCATTTCAGTCTACTGTGAAGCAGCCTGAAAGAGTAGAAAAGCAGTAAAGTTTGATTTCTTTTTTTCCTTTTATGGATGTTTCTGCTTTCTGTATTTCATCCCACTTCTATCGTATCATTATGAATAAGAAAACTTATGGATGCTTTTTATGAATTTACTGCCCATCTCTCTATATAATTTAAAACTTTCATCATTTCAAATCATGTAGGACTCTTATTTTACTTGGAAGCTAGCGTAGTACAAAGGCGTGATTGTGTGAAAACGATGTGGATGTTCAAAACGTGAAATATGATTTAATCATGATAATAATGATAAGCCTGAAATTAAATCAAAGCACTAGTATACGTACATTCATACATACACATACATATACATTCGTATAAAGGAAGTTGCATGAAACATATGAAAAACATAAATATAATGGTCTCCACACAAGATAAATAATGGTAGATTGAAAAATCTTAGCAAGTCTTCATCTTCCATAAGTCTTACAATTATTTTGTCAGAAATCACCATACTCTATCCTTGGCTGTTACACCTATTTAATTTATGTATGAAAAATAGTAGCGTGGGAATTTAATACGCACAGTGTATTGTCTTCTTGTTGGCTTTAAACTATTATATTTTTCAAGGCATGTTCATATATATATATATATATATAACATTTTCTTCGGCTTAAGATTAAATGGTGCCATAGGCCCTCATGTGTTAGAATCATATTCATGGAATATAGAATTTTTGGTTTTCTGTGGCGTTTAAGTGTTATAACTTTTCATATGGGATCTTTTCATATATCAATATCTACACCCATATGTATCAAAATTCTTAAGTTTTCATAAATGTGTGCGTGTACATATCCAGAGAGGCTTATACGATCAAGTACTTCATAGTAAATTAACAATAAGGCTAAACGACATATTCCCATAGCCTTCTCCGCCTTTCCTCCTGATGCCAAAGTTTTTTGAAACAACAAAGTCCACCTCTTAACATTTAAAAACCTAAACAAATATTTATTGATCATTTTTCATTTATTTTTTTTAATATTTTTGATATAATGATTAAACTATTCTCATAAAAATAAAAAAATTGTAATAAAAATATAATTTAATATTTAAATAAAAATATAAAATTTCCAAAAAAATAAAAAAAATCTTCACTATTAGTGATAATGACTATCAATAATCGAACTAAAATATAAAAAATGATATCCTAATTTACGAGATTATCAGATTTGGTTTTCCCATTTGAAAGAGATGATTAGATCGATTGTTTTTTTTTTTTTTCTTTTGGATACAATCAACTATGACTGTTTTCGCTATCAATTATGGTTGAAAACTATCGGTAGGGTTAAGATTATTCATTTTTTATAATTTTCAATTATAGTTAATAACAAATATTGTTAAATATAACCGTCTTCACTTAAAAAAGAGTTTGTTAAATTTGGTTATTTCTAATCATCTCATAAATTAAAAGGTTATTTTTTTAAGAATATTTATAATTTATTTTAATATTTTAATATTTTAATATTTTAATATTTTATTAATTATTAATATTTAATTATTAATTATTAAATTTAATGGTTGATTGTAACCAATAGATAAATATTTAAATTTTATGAAGTTTGATGGTGATAACCTTTACAACAAATCTTGGGTGGGATTTATGTCCTCTGGCCTTTAAATGAATTAGGTGGCACTACTGTATATAAAGGCTAAGGCTATGCTACATTTTTATTGAGGTCTGTGCTCTGGAGGAAATAAAGTTTGCAATACTATAATGAAACTTCATGCCATATTGCATCTCAGTGGTGCTCCAATTTATTATACACATACCAATTTCTAGAGTCAGAAAAATAATAGGATCAAGCGTAGTGGTGGAGTGTTTATTTTGAAAAATATACCTCCTTATCCCTACCATTTCTTTCCAACAAAGTAATAATGCAATCTAAATGTAAATACGTAGTATTTGTATTGTATCTGTATCCGTACCGTATAGAGGTGTAGACAATTTGACTCTAGCCATAAAATCGGATTAAATTATTAAAAAATTACGACTTAATCTAATTTAATACATTTTAAAATATAATTAGTGTTTAAATACCCCCTCATGCTTACCATTTCTTTCCAACAAAGTAATAATGCAATCTAAATGTAAATACGCAGTATTTGTATTGTATCTGTATCCGTGCCGTATAGAGGTGTAGGCAATTTGACTCTAGCCATAAAATCGGATTAAATTATTAAAAAATTACAACTTAATCTAATTTAATACATTTTTAAAATATAATTACTGTTTAAATAACCCCTCATGCTTACCATTTCTTTCCAACCAAGTAATAATGCAATCTAAATGTAAATACGCAGCATTTGTATTGTATCTGTATCCGTACCGTACAGAGGTGTAGGCAATTTGACTTTAGCCATAAAATCGGATTAAATTATTAAAAAATTACAACTTAATCTAATTTAATACATTTTTAAAATATAATTAGTGTTTAAATACCCCCTCATGCTTACTATTTCTTTCCAACCAAGTAATAATGCAATCTAAATGTAAAAACGCAGCATTTGTATTGTATCTGTATCCGTACCGTACAGAGGTGTAGGCAATTTGACTCTAGCCATAAAATCGGATTAAATTATTAAAAAAATTACAACTTAATCTAATTTAATACATTTTTAAAATATAATTAGTGTTTAAATACCCCCTCATGCTTACCATTTCTTTCCAACCAAGTAATAATGCAATCTAGATGTAAATATGCAGCATTTGTATTCTATCTGTATCCGTACCAGTATCGTATAAAGGTGTAGATAATTTGACTCTAACCATAAAATCGGATTAAATTATTAAAAACCTACAGTTTAATCTAATTTAGTACATTTTTAAAATATAATTACTGTTTAAATATTTTTTAAACTAAACCAAATTGTAAATCTTATATATTTTAACACATTTATAGGCCAAATGACTATTTTCCTTTTAATGTTTGATGAAATGACAAATTCTTTTACGAAAAAATCATTTTCCAGTTCATATATCAAATTTGTTATTTTATAAAATTGTTGACAAAAAAAAAAATTCCTTTCAAATTAAATAACATTTTTTTTTCGAATTATATTAAATAATTTGTATTCCTAATTTATATAAATTTTAATTGTAAATTTATACAAAATTTGATAGTACAATGTAGATAAGAATATCATTAACATATAATCGCATATTTGAGTAGTAAATTATAATGTTTAAAATGCTAAATATATTAAAAATAATTTAGAGGTTTTTTCAAATTTTAATAAATTTTTAAAAAATTTAAAATTTCAATATTATTCCTCAATAATTTTAAAATTGATAGTTATATACACCCAAAAAACTTAACATAAGTTTGTCATTTTTTTATAGATCTATTCTTTATATATAAATAAATAAATAAATATATATATATATATTATATTTTTAATTATTTATATTAAATCTTAGATCATTATAATTCATTTAATATTTTATTAAAAAAAGTTATTTAAAAGTAAATGACTTCAAATAAGGTAATCTAAACTAAATTAAGAAATAATTTTTTTCAATTAAATTTAAAAATTTCTCAATTTATACTAAATTATTTGTAGACGTCAATAAATCAATAAACAAAATTAAAAGATTGTTCTGGGAGGCATCTCCATGCTATAACTTAGGTTGACTAGGTGTAATAATTGATGGGAAATAAAGAGACCACGTGTAACTGACTAAAAACTCCGAACAAATTTTCACATCTTTTCTTTTTACAAAAGAGATCCGTAAATAAGAGCATATGTTCAGGCCTGCCTCAGCACCACCAACGTGGAGGCGTGCATTCCTACGAGTACTGCGCTGCAATCTGTGAGTCACGCACGCTTGCTTGCATGCTACACCGCGCCTACCAACCCTCAGCAGTGTTACGTGGACCACTTTCTTGTTATCTCTAATTATTATTTTATTATTTTTTTCGCAAATTAAAACCCTAATTATTACATGAAATTTGCCAACCAACTTCCATACCAGGTCTGATCTAATGCCACAAGCAAAACGTTAGTTTCATGGAGGTCGGTATTTATTTGTAATGATTTACATCTACCACCTCAATGCCAATTGATACAAGTAATATGTGTATTTTACACCTTTTTTTTTGTTATTACTTTTTTTAAAACATATATTTGAAAGAGATAGATGGTGTTGGACTATGGCAAACTTGAGGGAGCCCTCGTGAGGATGGAATGGAGGAGAACACAACATTAAATGGCTATTAATCCTAATGGAAAACAAAGAGACTGCAAATAATTAAGGACTTATTAGATCCATATTCAATGTAGTCCTCATTTCCAAATGTTTGATTTGATTTTTTTTTTTTTTTCTAATGTGGTTTCCTCTTGAAATCTATTTTTGACAATTCCCTTAATGGATATTCAAAAGAATTTAAATTTTAGTTGTATTCAATTCATAGCCGAGACATTTGCCCTTGTAGTATGAACAGATCTGTCTTCAGTTGTTTGCTTTAAATGAATTTTAATTTAAAAAAAAAAAGACGCTAAGGTAAGTTTCGGATGTCATTCACGTGAGAAGAATTAAAGATGTTAACCTAACACTGTTTCAGTCAGGAGTCGAACGCAATGAATAATATTAAACATCATATGTGGGCCAAATCCAATATCGGAGCAGCCGAATTTGTTTTTGTTTCGGGATTGCAGGTAGTCCTAGCAGATAATGGGCCTTTTTACCATTAGGGCCAGACTAGGCCTTTATGTCGGGCCAGATTTCGGGCGCTTTAGCATTTTAGATTTCATATGAAGAACAGAAAATTGACGGATTTTCCGACCCCAAAAAAGGAGAAGGATTCTCAACAATCTCGTATAGAATTGAAGAATCTCGCGCTGAGTAGCTGTGCTGGAGTTGCGTTTTGTGCGTGAAAATGGAGTACAGATGTGTTAAATGTGGGTTTCGGATCAAAACTCTGTTTGTGCAGTACTCACCTGGAAACATTCGACTCATGAAATGTGTAAATTTTTTTCTTTCTTATTGCTTTTCATTTCTCGCTTCAAATTCCAAATTTTCAAATCTCAGATTGTTTCATCCAACTTTCATTGATAGGAGAACTGCAGAGCAGTTGCTGACGAGTACATTGAATGTGAAATTATGGTGAAACCCTTTCTAATCTTTTAAATTTGTGGCAATAATTTCTTCAAGTATTTACGTTTCTTTTGGATATTGTAGATTCTTTTGATTGATTTGATTCTGCACAAGCCACAAGCTTATAGGCATCTACTCTATAATGTCATTAATCGTGAAACTGTGAATCTTGAGGTATTATTTTCTGAGTATTCGTTTCTTTTTCCATCGCCACTCGATATTATGATTGTTTTATACTCGAGTTTTATAAAGTTTTTTCACATTGCTTTTAACTTTCTACTTCATCGTAGTGACTGTAAGATAACATGGTGTTGGTAATTAATAACTTTGCAGGGTTTATTGTGGAAGTCAACTATTGGTTTTATTCTTCTGGATGCTTGTATCCTTTGTTATGCGGTTGATAATCTTCTTTGAGCTTTTAAATCAGTATATTATTTTTCTAAAATGTTTGGTCTGAAGCATTTGTAAATTCCTTATCAAACTAAGACAGAAGTCTGCTTTTGAGACGAGGCAATGAAGAGCAGTCCTCGTCCATGAATTTTAATTCTTTAGTTTGGCTATGCCAGAAGGTAGAGATACATGATGGAGTACAATATAACATTTTTACATTATCTGGTTTGGGTTTTATAAAATAATTACTGAATGAGTTTATTATAATCATCACTTTTAGATGTTGAAGGATGTTGTGTTAGGAAACTTAATGTTTCTTTGTGTTTTTCTTCTTGCGTCAAGATTCTGCCTAAACATGTCAGCTGGTGTTTCCAGGTAAAAATCTGTATAATTTTTTATCTGTATCTTTGCATTTAGATGCTTCTGAGGTCAGCAATAAGAAGCTGTACCTGCATTATTTGTAGCATTCTTGATGTGTATAGTCATTATTATCATTATAACTAAGCAATTTTTTCAATAATTCACAGGTTCAAAGACTTTCTTCTTGCAATCCTAATTTCCAGTTACTTCAAGATTTTTCTTGTTGCGATGATGGTATGGTTTCTCAACAGTATTTAAGTATGGATAATAGTTCATTTGTAGTCAGTATATTTAATGGCTTCTCTGTTCATGCATTCTGCGGTCTTTTTACGTGCTAATAGAGTTTGCTTTTGGCAGATATGGAAATTCCCATCTTCTGTGATATTCATCATTGATTTGCTTGTTTTATCATCCAATATAGTGGCTTTAAAAGGTTAGATGCATAGTCCTTTTTCAGTTCATAGAAGGTGTCACAAATAGCTTATGCATAAATGCCCGTTGAGAAATCATTTCCCTTTGTAATAACTTGCAGAGTATCCTTAATGTAACTTGTATGTACTGGTGGGATTGGGGATGCGTGAAATTTATACAGATAATGTGAAGGGTTTCTATTATTCAAGATTAGGCATTTTTGTAAATGGTATTTTTATTTTTATGTGAACTCTATGAAATTAGAAAATTAATCACGGGAAATTCCGGCACTTCACGTAATAGACAGCCATCTGGCAATATTTGTAATAGAAAAGAAATTAAGTTTGACGGGCTGTAGTAGATGACACATGTCTGAGGAGGGTATGGAGACAATAAGTGAACACATAAGATGCGTAAGGATAAGATAGCCTGTATTTATTGCTGTGGTTAACAATTGACAGATGGCTTGTATATACATGCAGGAATTAGCTAAATAATATACCTGTGTGGTACCCATTTCTATCTTATATGTATGAAACATGTTTCATAAATGTTAGATGGATGACAATGATTGAAATTGAGAATTTCATGCTGCTTATGTGGATCTTTAACATGCTTCCTTTTCTGTGCAAATCAGTGATCACAAAATCAGCTATGAACAGAATTGTAGGGACCTGCTTTGTTGCTCATGCTGTAAGGTTCTTTATCATTGAAGGGCTCAGGTTAAGATTTTAATGGTCTGATTGGCCCTATATATTTAAGCAGACAGATGATGTTGCTTTTTTTCTTTTTAGTAAAATTTAGTTAAGATTATCCCGCACGGCTGGGGCGGCCAATCATGTTGATGATAAGGTACTTACGGGTTTGAGTTATTGTTTTTTGTTATTTGGAGTGGGGCTTTCCCTTCACTTGCATCCCTGATCCAGTGTGAAGATCTTTTCTCACGCTAAATTAATTGGAAAATTAGTACTGGTATTAGTCTTCCATATAAAGCAAAAGACGCCTGAAGAATTGAAAATATGACTCAGAAGTGTTCCTTACAGTTCCTATAGCGGACTGGCAAATTCACCGAACCAACAGTACATGATTGACTCCTTTTAAAGATAACAGGCAAATGGCCGCAAAGCACTATTTGTCATTTCGGCGGAAATTTATGTGGGTGAGATGGAAAAAAGCTCTTCTTGATTCCTGAAGCATAAGTTCAGATCGTATCATTTAATGTCATTCATTATCAAGGAGAACACCAACAGGTCACACTTAAGAAAAGACACCATCTCCTCCCAGATCGAAAATACCGACAAAACTACACCTACAACAACATTCGTAACGTCTATCCATGGTGGGATTCGTTCACGGTTTAATGGAGCAGTCTCCATAAAAATGGAGGAGCCATTTCTATTGCTGCCATTAGAAGTTGAAAATCTTGACTTCAAATTTGTTTTTGCTAGGGTTGTTTCCGCCATTTTCTGATTTATGTGCAGCTGCACAGTAGGGTTCCTCTTTTGGGGCAGATTAATAGCAGGCTCTTCAACTTCTCTCGCCTGCAAATAGAATTCATGAAGAGTTAGTTACACATCATCATACAAGACCACCTCAATATGTTGAGACTTCAGCTGAACAGTGTGTGAAGTGGCATCATTACCTTGTGTCTGTATTCCGTTATGGCTGTGCGTGGACCTTCGGCATGTGATTGGAGTATTCTAGGAGCGCATTCCTTTTCTACCAAGTTGTGGGTTTTTGGTTGAGGTTTGTGATGTCAGAAGGTAAGGCGCTACGGACCAAATTAATTCTATTAGGCATTTGTATTTTTGAGTTAGCACTTCATACCAACATCTTATCATATCATATAAACCACTCTCTCCCTTCTTATTTTGGCGAATGTTGGAAGAACATGGTGGAGTTACAGTATGTGGTGGAACCTTTTGCATCTGCTGGTATTCTGTCAAACCACCATTCCCAAACTATTACGTATAAATGCGAAGGATGTTACATATAAATCTTCACCGGTCCCTATTATGCCACTTTATTGAACTTGTAGCTATAGGAGGTAAAACAAGAGCAAACAGAATTAGATTCATCAATTATTTGCATTATTATCACTTCTCCAAAATTGCTGCAATTTTGCTAGATGGGTTGAGCATGAGGGCAAAGACAGAAGACAAAGGCATAATAAGTAGTTGAACTGGGAAATAAGAAAGAAGGAAAGGTATGACTGCTAAGAATGGTTGCATCAGGAAAAAAACAGAGATTGGCCAAGGCGAGTCATCACTCACTCACTTTCATTCATAAATTTGTGATACATTGACTGGCTGGAGTTTTGTTAGGAAGATATCGATGTCATTTGAACACGTGTAGACAGGATACTGAATGGACATATCCGTACAAGAGACCAGCGAGTGAAACAGTGTCGACTTTTCTTATCCAAGTAGATTAGATAGTCACAAAATCACGTCCAAACTTTTATGGCTACCACTGTTAAAAATATTGCTGACTTTATGATTTGATAAAAAATAAGGCCGACGAACTTATTCCCACCCAAGCTTTATTCAGATCATAAATGAAACCCAATACCTACCTATTAACTAATTTATTTTTTATATTTATTAATATTTTTAATAAAATGATCAGAGTACCCTTTACTAAAAATTAAATAATATTTAATTAAAATAAAATTTAACATGAAATAATTTTAAGTTATTTAATAATAAAAAATTAATAAAAAAGTTGATAATGACAACTCTTATTATCTAAATAATTATATTCGATCGTTAATTTAATTAAACGATCTTTTTAATTATTTGGTTAGGTTTTCTAAATCCATCGTTGTCTTTTTATTAAATTTTTAAGTTTTTTATTGTTATTTTAATATAATATTAATATTATTTTATATTTTAATAAAATTAAATTTTAGTTTTTTACTTAAAAAGATAAAAATATTTTTTTGATTAATTAAATTTAATAATTTATTATTAAATTTAATTATTGATTTTGATTAATAAATAAATATTTGATTTTTTTTTTTAAATAAATGGGTGAGATTTTGTTATTTAAAAATAATCCTTGAATGGGAATAGGTGGTTTGGCCTAAAAAGTAATTCCAATATTTATTCAATCACCCTGTGACCCTACCACCTTCCATTTGTTTTGTTCCCTTCCCTTCCCTTCCCCTCTTTTCTCTCTCAACTTGATTCTGCTCTCTCCCTTCCACCTTTCTTTGATTTCTTATGTTCTCCGTTTATCTACCTACCCATCCATCTCTCTCCCTTCTTTCATAAGTTATAAAGCTTTATTGTTCCAATAAACGCAGCTTTCACAGAATATTCTGGAACACCTAAATTAATTTCAATTTATCTATCCAATTAATATTTTTTTGTGGCACCTTCCTTCTGCATTAATTCCCGCTTCATCCTTCAAAGACGCCGCTGATTTGTAAATATGGATTATACTATTATATTTTACTTGTTAAAAATACATAATATATTTTATTGTCTATTAACAATCACCAAACATGACCCTAGTTTATTCAAAATCAGTACAAAGTGACGCCGGATAGACAACTACAGACATACAAATTACGCCTCCATACACAGAAAAATCACTCTAGTTTTATTTTCAAACTCCATCTCTAATCAGACTCCCCAACTGTACGGGTAAGGCACCTGAAATTAAAGCAGAACTCACCTAATCGGTATACAAATATGTTCAGATATATATATATTCTTTCTGCAACATGATTTCAAGAATCATAAGCTCAACTGTCGCGTGGTTCGCCGCAGGTATATGTGTTTGACCCATCATCTGATTGTCCTGTAAGGCGACAGAAAACAAATGGATTCTGCAAACGTTGAAAGAAAAAAGAGATGCTCGTCGTTATTCTCAGGGTAAATAATCAAAAGCAAATTAGAAAGGAGTAAAACTGCATGCCTGCAGGTAAAAAGAGGCGCGGTTGGAATGGTATTCATGTATCATCCAGTTGGTCTTCACGACTTTAGAACCACGGCCTTTGTAGAAAACCAAAGTCGTTTGCTTCCCAATCGCATTCTCTTCGCATTCGTCCCAAAACCACCGATCAGTGCACGTCACTTTCCAGTAACCAGCCTTTGTTGTTCTTTTCATCCCTTTTCCGTTTGGGGACTTGCAAGGTTTACTGAAGAAGTACCACTCTTCATCATCTAGCAGCGCAGAAAGCTCTGCATGCAGCATCAGAACAAAAATTAAAGATCAACGGTTAAGGAATATGAAATATCAGTTCTGAATTGCGATGGATACTTACTAGGTAATTCCCAAGGTTCGAAGTTGCAAATATCAACTTCTTTAACTACATCGTACGGGAAACCAAGGCCAGCCATCTTTCTTTCCAGATAATACAAGATAATTTCTTCATCAGTTGGTTTGAATCTGTATCCCAGCAATTGAAGATCAATTTCGCTCATCTTCTTTCAATACAATACAATACAAAACAAAAGAAAGTATATATTTTTCAATAGAAGAGATCACTTATTTATACTAATGCTTTTTATCTCAGTGACTGAAAGTCTGGGCCTTTTTTAAGAAGTTTGCCATGAAAATCCCATGTCACGCCACGTCTTTTCTTCATGCATGTATGGATCTCATCACATCATGTATTAAACATAATTATTTTTACAATTTTACTAGGCTTTTTTCTGTAATTTTAATGAATCATAAAATTTTCGTAATTATATTTAGGAAAAAATAAGGAATTTTATTTTTAATTTTTAGTATAACATAGTCCACGAAGGAACTTCCTTGTGAAGTCGTCAAATTTATTTTACTTGTTGCTCGATGCTCATCCGCTTTCCCTTCTTTCACAAGTTAATAAATTATTATATCAAGGTACTAAAAATAAATAAATTAAAATTAGCAGATGTTCTAAAGAACATTCTAGAAAAGCTTTAAGTGCAGTTAAGAGCTTTCATGGAACATTCTAGACAGACTCGTATTTGTATGGATTAACATTCTTATCAACTTGAAATTTTGTATTATGCATGGGGTCTGATATTATATATTAATTTTTTGGTTTACAATTTTGATACCATTTATTAATCATCCACATAATACAATCCAATAATTAAAAGGAAAAACCAATAAGATGTATTTATTTTAGAGTGAACTCGCGTACTTGAATGACATAAAAGCATTGCTAAACATTCTTTAATACATGTATTAATTACTATTTAAATATTCAAGCTAACTCCATAGTTATATAAGGTTATTTAAGTTCCAGGGCTGAGTTATCAGAGTGAACCAACACTTGAAATTCCTGCTCGAACTTCATCTGAAAATGATAAAAACAAATTTGTGTGAAAATGAAGTATATTACCATGAATTACATCAACAGGGATCAACTTAATTAACACAGTTTATATGATTCATCTCTACAGTGATTATATATAAAGTGAATACCTGTTATGCAATTTTTCTGCTGTTAATTTCGTGAAGAAGATGCCGAACGGGAACTTGGTTGATCATCTTCTGCGTCATCTGATTTTCTTTTTAAGTGACAAAGAACAAAAGGCTCCTGAAGAAGGAAAACGTAATAATTATTATTGATATAACTTCTTTTTCTTCAAAAATGAAGCTCGTTATATTGTGGTTGTGTTATTGCCGTGATGTGTAGAAACATTTATTTTAATATTAAAAAAGCTAATTTTTTTAAGTACTCTCCAAAGTATATATATATCATTTTAGCTAAATGCTGCATGCATGCATGCATGCATATGTGTCCATGTACTGTGCACAAAATGTTCATATGATCCAGAAAAAGGTCGAGAGCAGTAACAGAAATGGTTTTTTTTGTCAAACAATGTTGTAAATTAATTAAAAAACATATCAATAAGGAGCAACTAAATTGAACAAGCTTCTTGTCGCTTAATCGTTCATCATTCATAAAGTTCAAAAGAAGGTGGTAATTTAGGAGGAAGGTGAGAATAAGTATGTGCCTGATAAGAAGAAGCGGTCTCGGAATGAAATTCATGCATCACCCAGCATGTCTTGACGGCATTAGAACCGTGACCTTGGTAGAAAACCAAAGGTTTTCTCTTACCAATCAGTTGGCCACTATTTTCATCGTAGATTTCTCGATCATTACCAGTGACCTTCCAAAATCCTTCCCTAGTTGTTCTTTCCCTTTTTTTACCGGTACCCCTGGAATGCTTGTAAACAATTTTACTGAAAAAGTACCACTCTTGATCATCTGAGCGTAATGGTGAATGCTCTGCACAAAAACACAAAACAGTTTGTCCTTTCATTATTAATATTCTTGACGATGTTATATTTATATTGAGGCCAGGTGGTGTGTGAGTGAAGTGTACAAAAAGAAATAAATAAATAACTAAAACTACCAGGCAATTGCCAAGGTTCAAAATTGCAAAAATCGACTTCCTTAATCACTGCAGAGAAATCAGTGCCATCCCTCATCTTTCCTTCAAGAAAATGATGGATGATTTCTTCGTCAGTTGGATGGAATCTGTATCCCATGCTGTCAAAGTTTTCCATTAATATTGAATTGATCAAAATAATTAATGGAATTACAGCAAGAGATCAAGATTAATACAAGCTTTGGTTTAGAAGGGTGATGAGAGAAGCAGTGTAAGTGATGAGTCCAAGTTGCAGTTATATATAGAGAGAGGCAAATATATATTTATAAAAATGAATGACTGACTAATTTATTCGTCAAAGTCTTGCCCTTGGCTAGTAAGCCAGGAAAAAGGAAGATTATTTGGGAAGGTGTTGTTGGGAGACCTGGAACATACAACAACTTCTGCGTGTAATTAATTGGACCAAATCACCGAAATAATTAAACAAAATAAACCTTTTTAATACATACAGTGTAAAATAGTAAAATACCTGTAAACTTGATCCTCAAGTTGTTCACCTTTGATTTGAGTCCTTGTCATTGGACATCATTTCCATGGCTCACACAATCACCTTTTAATCTTTTAATCTTTTTATTTTTTAGTTTGTTATGTTCTCCTCCAGCCTTCTTATTTTTGTCTTCTCTAGCCTTCCATCACAAGTTTATAAAGTTAGGTAAATGCTTTCCATTCTCCAAATATTCCAAATTAACATGCTCCTGGAAAGCTTTATTTTCATTTTGGCTTAAAGGCTCGACTTCACTTCTTCACATTAAACACCCATTTTACGAAAATGGGCATGGAAAAGTTTTGCAATCATGGAAAGGTCAATATTCTCTTCTACTTATTGACCTTTCTGTTAACCATGTGGAGAAGGACGAAGCCACATATTAACTTCTTCGGCTAAACAAGGACATTTCCGTCAACTTTTCCTTCCCCTTAGGTCTTTTGAGTAGTTGGTTTCCTGGAATGGGGCAATTGGAATTCCCTTTGACCGAAGGTGAAGGTTTAAAAAAATTCTATGAATAAGTTGATCATTTAAAAATAAAAAAATAAAAATATCCGCGATAATCTCACATGAGAATGATAATAAAATCTTATTAATTAAATATTAGTATTATAAAAATATAGAATTAAAATAAAAACTAAATTGAGTACTAAAAAAGATTTATAACCACTGAATTAATAATTTTTAATTAAAAATAAAATAATATTTAATCACATATTAATGTGATTATTAATTTTTGTTATAAATAAACAAATCATACTCTAAATTAATTATATTGGATTGAGCAGTACTATAAAATGACTTATATGAATAAATTATACTTTATTTTACACTTGATTTCAATTTCAAACTTAAATAATTTTCTCATACAAACATAGATTGATAGACTAATATATTAAAAAAAACTAAGTGCACGATTAAATCAAGTAAGAGTCTGTTTGATATAACTTATGAAAATTAGTTTATAAATAATTAATA